>CATIWQ010094206.1:0-12010 GCA_949673415.1 Euphorbia schlechtendalii | reverse complement strand
GTTTTTGCTTAAATGAATAGCACTTTGAGAATCACAGAAAATATTCACATCATTTTGCTTAAATCCTAACTCAGAAATAATTCCCTTTAACCAAATTGCTTCTTTAATAGCTTCAGTTAAAGAGACATATTCAGCCTCAGTCGTTGATAAGGCTACAATATGTTGCAGATTAGATTTCCAACTTATCAAATTATTACCAAATGTAAAACAATATCTAGTTGTTTGATCTCCTTTTATCAAGATCAGCAGCAAAGTCAGAATCATAGTAACCACATATTTTAAAGTCATTATCAACAGAGGACTTAAACTGGAGGCATAAAAAACTAAAGTTCTTTAAGTATCTACCCAACCACTTCACTGTATTCCAGTAGCTCTTATTGGGATTAGACATGAATCTACTAACTACACTAACAGCATAAGCTATATCAGGTCTTATACAGACCATGGCATACATCATGCTGCCTACAACATTAAGATAAGGTACTTTACTCATAAATTCAGTCTCAGTTTCACACAGAGTTCCAATAGTAGCAGATAGTTTAAAATGGGCACCTAAAGGGGTTAAAACATACCAGTGTTCAAGTTAAACTTATCCAGAACTTTAACAACATAATCAGACTGAGACAAATACAAAATACCATTATTCCCATCTTTGATTATATTCATGCCTAAAATTTTCTTAGCAGGACCCAACTCCTTCATATCAAATTCTCGTTTTAACAAAGCAAGAAGTTTCTCAATGTTCAATTTAGATTCACATACAACAAGCATATCATCAACATACAGGAGAAGATAAGTAACAGAATCTTTAGAAGAATCAGAAAAGTACACACAAGAATCAAATTGACTTCTTTTAAAGTTATGTTTGGTCATAAAGTCATCAAACCTCATATACCACCGCCTAGGGGCTTGTTTAAGACCATACAAAGACTTTTGAAGTAAGCAAACACAATTTTCTTTACCCTTTTCTTCAAAACCATCAGGTTGATTCATATAAAGTTCTTCATCAATATTCCCATATAAAAAAGTTGTTTCATCAAGTTGAATCAATTTAAGATTTAATATGGCAACAATAGTAAGTAAATTTCTAATAGACACATGCTTCACAATAGGAGAAAAAATCTCATTATAATCTATTCCCTCTTTTTGAGAACCTTTAGCTACTAACCTAGCTTTATATCTTTCTTTTTCAACACCAGGATCCTCAGGTTTCAACTTAAAGATCCATTTACAACCTATTACATGCTTATTAGTAGGTCTAGATATAAGTTTCCAAGTATCATTTCTAATTAAAGAGGACATTTCCTCTTTCATAGCATTATGCCACAGATTCCATTTATCATGACTCTTAGCATCAGTGTAAGTCAAAGGCACATTATTATCAATAGAATCAGAAATAAGATAAGAACAGGCAACGGAATCACAAGTCAAACAATCATACATAATGTAGTCTGAATATTTAGCAGGCACCTAGTATTCCTTCTAGGTCTCATATTATTCAGATTATTATCAGTATTATCAATGTTGTTTTGAGGAACATGGTTTTTTATAGGTTCCTCAACATTTTAATCCTCAACATAGTCAGGATCATGTTATGGAGGGACTTGTAGATTACCAAGATCAGTATTGCCATTATCAGAAAACTCCACCTCAAAGATAGACATATCATTAGACTCAACTTCTTGATCAACAGACTTAGCCTTATGAAACTCTTTTCATTAAACAAAATATTTCTACTGACAATAACTTTGTTATCATCAAGAAACCACAGTTAATATCCCTTAATCCCAGTGGGATAACCAATGAAAATACATTTCTTAGCTCTAGGTTCAAGTTTAGATCCCACATTATGAACAAATGCAGTATAACCAAAGACCTTTAGATGATCATAAGAAATAACATGATCATTCCAGACCTCATTAGGGCATCTAAAGTCTATAGCACTGGCAAGTGATCTATTTATTAGATAGCAAGAAGTTGAAGCAGCCTCAGCCCAAAACTTAGGGCTTAGACAAACTTCTGTGAGAAGATATCTCACTTTATTAAGTATAGTTCTATTATACCTCTCAGCAATTCCATTTTACTGAGGCGTATAAGTACAAGTCCTATGTCTTAATATCCCATTTTTAACACAGTAATCATTAAACTCAATATTGATATACTCTAGACCATTGTCAATTCTAAGAAACTTAATTTTCTTATTCTTTTGATTTTCAACTAAGGTTTTCCATTCACAGAATTTATCAAAGGCATCACTTTTATTCTTTATAAAGTAGATCCATACTTTCCTAGAGTAATTATCAATAAAGGTAATGAAATACTGAGATCCAGACAAAGAATATGGCACAAAAGATGAACCCCACAAGTCACTATGCACATAATCAAGGCATTCAATAGACTTAAAGGTTGCAGGAGTAAAAGATTTCTTATAGGATTTACCTAAGCTGCATACTTCACAATTTTAACTTTATTAAAGTGAGGTATATGGACATTACCTTTCTTATTTAGCATGTCCAACCCCTTTTGACCAATGTGACCCAACCTCTTATGCCACAGATTCACAACATCAGAATTAGCCATAGTAGAATTCCTTTCACAGATAACAGGGCCAGTTAGAACATACAAACCATTATTCAAAAGACCCTTCATTATACATGACTTGCCTTTTGAAATAAGTAGTTCACCATTTTGAGAATAAAAATTAAAACCAAGGTTATCAAGAAAGCTTAAAGATATCAAGTTCCTTTTAAGATCAGGTATATATCTCACATTATTTATAATGATGATTCTGTCATTCCACATTCTCATTTTAATGGAGCCTATTCCTTGAACATGATAAGTGGCATTATTACCCATTACAACTTGACAACCTTTAACTTCTTTTAGACTTGCAAACCAATCAAGATTATGACACATATGATAGGTACAACCTGAATCTAGGATCCAATCACTTTCATTCTTAGCATTGCTAACAGTTAAAGCATCAATATCAAAGACAGTAGAGGTATTAGCAACTCCACCTTCATTGTTATAATTTTTTATCTTAGCTAGTCTCTTTTTACAGTATTTTCTAATGTGGCCCTTTTCTTTACAGTAGTTGCAGGTTTTATCTTTAAATAACTTAGGTTTAGAAGTATCTTGATTACTACCAGAATTAATCTTAGGATTTTTCTTATCATGCCATTTCTTTTTCCCTTTACTCTTTGGTTTAACATTTAAAGCATCAACTGACAGATTAGAAGACTTACCTTGAGAGTTACCTTTCATTTCAAGTTCTCTCATTTTGAGAGAATCAACTATATCCCCAACTTCAAGGGTTTCCCTACCATATTTCAATGCATCTTTCACATTCTTGAAAGAGTCAGGAATGGCATTCAATAGCAAGACATTCTGAGTATCATCAGTAATATTTTCACCTGCATTTTCAAGGTCCACAATCAGTCTTTGAAAATCATCAATATTTTCATCAACACTCTTAGAAGCAGAAATTTTATAACTAAACAATTATTCTTTCAAAAATGTTGTTCTAGACAAAAATGTAGTCATGTATAGGGACTCAAGTTTAGACCATAGCATAGGGGCACTGGTCTCATTCATAACTTTCCTAAGAACATTATCAAAAAGATTTAAAATGATAGTACTTAAAGCAAGTTCCATTAAATCAGATTTTTCAATTTCAGTCATAGAAGCTGGTAAAGCTGAATAACCCTCAAGAGCTTTAACACAGTGTTGTTGAACTAAAATAGCCCTCATTTTTCTTTTCCAACTACTGAAATCAATTTTTCCGTCAAACTTTTCAAAATCAAGAAACCCTAGCAGTTAAAATAAAGACAGAAAGTAAAGTCAAGGAAGGAAATCACCTAGAGTTGTTCAAGAGCTCTGATACCACGTGTTGTGCACAAATCGAAAGCGGATCAAAATCAGAGTAAACTTGTCGAAAATCGCAAATCGCTCAAAACGTTTCAGAACTCAATACACAGCAGAAAAGTAAACATGCATAAAAGAATACACACAGTTTTTAACGTGGTTTCCGAAATCCTTTTTACGAGATTCCGACTGATCCATGGGGGAAGGTTCTCCGGCAACGCTTTACTGATCTCAAATTAAAGAAAGTACAGCCAGCAAGACAAATACAACACAGAATCGCACTTCTCTCAAGAACACAGTAGGATTTACAAAATCAGTAAAACCCTAACACAGAAGAGAAGAAACAATCACATATACTAAGAACAAACAAAGGTTTACGAAACCTAACCCTTAAAGAAACAAGAAGAATCAAAGAAGAAGAGAAGATTTAAGCTAGTGAACCCAAGAAGAACCCAAGAGACCTCTTAACAAACTCTCTCAACTCAGCAGCTTCTGAGGAATAACAGTACTCAGCATCTGAGATATGAAGAGAAGAACGGCAGAGGTAGCATATATAGCTAGGGTTAGTGGCCCTCAATCTCAGCCATTGAGCTCCCTTCAATCCAACGGTCTTGATTAATCAATGCAATTAGGTTTGGACTTGGGCTGAACCAAGGATTTGGGTTGTCAGGCCCACAAGCTTCAAATGGACTTCATTCAGAATGAGCCTAGAGCTAAGGATCAATGCAACATCCACAGTTGATATTAAAACAGACATCATGTGTAATGTTATGATGATTAGCCATGAATATGAGACAACATTAAAATTTTGATGTAATTTTTCTTAATTTACCTTTAAAATATATTACATATGGTGGAAACTTATTATTTAGCTTAAGTTGATGCTAATTTATAATTATGCTTTTATATGATTAACTTACTTGAAACCAAATTATATACATAGAGTTCGATTAGTTAGCAATTCAAATAGAATATATATAAAGTGTCATGGAACCGTTTGACTCAAAAGGTTAAACTGATAGGTAAGGTACAATCGTAATATTTATATTAATCATGACACTCCCTCGCACGCGAATGTTCCTTGGGCTTGAAACGGATACAACATTGACTCATTTTACTATGTGTTACAATCATTTTCAACAAATGAAGTTATCAGAATTCGAACTCCCGACCTTTAAATATAAATTGCCCTGATACCATGTTATATAACCGTTTAATCGAAAAGCTCAAGCTGATATTAAGACTCATGTTTGACTCTTAATAAGTACATTTTTATGGAGATAGTTAAGGAGTCTAATCTATAACAAAGCCCCAATCAATATTATCTTAATAAAAATATTGTGTTTGACAAAACAAATTTTATAAAATTTATATGTTAACAACTTAATATAGTTGGATAATTTACTTCCTAAATTTCAAAAGTAATTCCCTTCTCCCATCAAAGATTAATTCTTTCATTTTCCAAAACAATTTAGTTTCCTTGTCCAAATATGTATTGCCTATTTTATCATTATAATTTGTTTAGTACGTTGAAAATATCGAAACCCCATAAGAGCAAAGTCACAAGCTGATTTGACTACATATGAAAATGGAATTACAAGTAGGATTCATAATAGTATTTGTTAATTTAGGAAACTATTTTTTAATTACAAATAATAATAATAATTAGCACATTGAAATCTAATTCTTTGTTCTTATCTTTTCATAAGCCAACTACTCCATCAAAAAGCTAGCAAGATTTTGTCAACCTCCACATGCAAAAAGTTAACCTCGTTTGATTAAATAATAATTATGATATAATTATATATAAGTAAAGAAAGCTAAATTTTAGCTATCTGATTCTTAATATTTGTTATTTTAGATTTTTCATTAAAATCAATAAGACATTTAGGAGGTGTTTCTCAGAACTTCTCAAAAAGTCACTTATGTCTTACAAGTGATTTTTTTAAAAAGCAAGTCTTACTTACTTTTAACTTCTGTCTTATTTTTAACTTTTAAATTAAAAAAAAGTTATCAGAAACACTTCATTATCTGAATTATAAGTTAAAATCTCTTTAAAAGACACTTTTAAGTTAAAAGTTGAAAATGAGAAGTTTTGAGAAACACTCCATTAATGCACTATAAAATGACTATTTTATCCATTTTACTTTATAACAAAATTATCTCTCTTCTTAATTACCAACTTATAAATTAATTTACATTTAATCTCTTTCTTAATTAAAACAAGACTATATTAAGAAAATCTTGTTAAAAAATGCATTGCTATTTTAAAATGATAAGTATTAGGAATCAAAGTAAAAAATCTAAAACGACAAATTAGGAACCGGAGGGAGTAGCTCTTTAAAATTTGGGTGAATGTACTTACGGAAATTTCTCATCGTCCATCATGCGTCTCTAACTAATAACATTCACGTAGAGTCTCAACTACTAGCAAGAGACATAAGTCTTTCCCCCATTCGGCCCCTAAAAAAATTGTAACCTAAGTACCTAACTTAGGTAATTGACGTCTTTGTCTTGTAGTTAAGATTGAAATTGTGAGTTTTATAGATTCCAGATTCGAGTTACATCTAAGATAAATTGATGATTTCTCTTTTCATTTAATGTAAATTCAAAGAAGTAAATTTTAAAAAAAATACGTAACTTACAAATTAAATGGCTACTTGGTTTTACTTTGACCTCAATTGTAGTCGAAGGAAAATTAATTATGAAATCGTTGGGCCATATATAAAGATAACAAGTAATGTAATTACCTTCACCGGTTCAAAATAATTTTAGTGTTTGTAAAGTTATCTTATGTTTGAATTAGTCATGAGAGTTGTTTCAAGTGTTAAGTTATTTAGTATCACTTAAGCAATGTTTTAATTTAGAATCTGGTGAACGTTAAAAAACTCACCCACCACAACTAAGTGTACGACCTAGATCGGATTTGAACGTAGTCGGTGTAAAAGTCCTGTGAACCAGATGACCAAACAAAAAAATCTAATCTTCTAAATAAAATTTGTTAATTAAGTTAAACATTATGATATCTAATTTAGACAATAAATTTATGGATTAACTTTATAATTAACTAATTAATTTTTCTTTCTTAAGATATATGAAAGTGGAATGGAATCCCTAAAATGATGAAGAGATAAAAGAAATAAGTGCCACCCATTAGAGTGCATGTGAGAACCACAAATTTACAATATATTGAATGGTCCCAACATCAATATTTGTTTTATACAATTATTTTTTGTAATCTATACATATGATGAAAATAACTCATTTTTCTGTATTGCTTTGTACATCAGTCATCACATGGGGATCACTTAAAGTACAATTACATATATATGGTGTAATATTTTTTTATATATATTGCTTTTATTTTCATTACAGCCTATATATGCTTGGTTTGACAGAAAATAGAAGAACGAGCAATTTTTTTTATAAAAAGATAAAAGATTAAGGGGGGATAGAGAGCAAACAAAGCATGGGTTGTATGCATCTATCCTTTTCATTATATTATGAACGTAAATTTACACCTCTTTTATCATATCTTTTTTAGTTCTGTATATAAATATTCTCAGAGTTAAGTAGTTTATGTGTTTATTCAACTAGTTAAAGTAAAAAGAAGTATGGATTTCTTGCTTGCTTTTTCTCGTATCTTGTACTGTTCTTGTCTTGTTTGTTTGTTCCAACTGGGCAACAATTGATGATTTGAATTATTCTCATAAATTTACTCAACATTTTATCATATCATAAAAGGAAAATATTAAAATATCATTTACCTATATAAACAATATTATACTTCATATGTTTTTGAGGCTTGTAGACATATTGTAGCAAACCTATATTTAAAGGTATTTAATTGAGCTTCTTTTTATCCTTGGTAATTGTCTTATTCAAATTATAATGGTGTGCTCTACCTTCTTGCACAGCAGCCAACCCATTCTGAATAATACTACACAGCACATACTTTTTCTAATTTTGTTATTGTTTTTTTCGCATATTTCCAAGGCTGCGTTTAAAATAAAGTAGATAAACATATGCATGGGAAATTAGCAATAAGTAATACTAATACCCAGAATCCATCCGTGAATATTAGGTATAATATACTCTAGCAAAGAAGCAATGCATATCTAGGGTATTATCTTATTGGACATTCCAATTTTTTCCTCAAATTAAATAGACTAGAAAAAAATTCTCCCCATTTAGAATTGTGGGTGTTTTTTATTGTATATAAACATTTCTTAATTAATAAACAAGTGTTGTACTTAGTTATAAGAAGCTTATAAGACGCACAACTAGGGTACATTTCTCAAAATCAGGATGAGAGGTCCTGTGTCAATACTCAACCTCTTTAAAGATTCATGTTCTTCAAAAAAAATAAAAAAATAGCTAAAATTTATAAGAGAATAAATATTTTGATGTATAAAATTACCTGGTATCTTTTATTTAATTAAAATCCTAAGTGATTATAAACTACAAGATATATGAGCTAGCTTATAACTTCACATTTATAAATCGACAACTCAAATAATGTTTTTATGAGTTGTTTTAACTGCCTATGAGCAATACACCTTTTAAATATTCATTTATGTTAAAATCAATTATTTAGATCAATGATGAATCTATAAATTTAAAAGATATTAAATAATTTTCCAATGATTTTTTATCTATTACAAATTAAAAAGATGTTTTTGGCAATTGTTCAAGTACAACCAATTTATGATCACAAACTAATTGTTTTAAAAATTTCCTGCTTAGGAATAAGATTCCTAAATGTAGCATTTCATTTTATGTCTCTCATTTATTGTTTAGCACTAGTCAATTTGATAAGTGAAGATAAAAACTAGGAAACTTGAAAAAAAATAACACATGTCAAAACAATGAGATATTTAGGAGACACCAATTTTAATCAAGTACTATAATCTTTTCACAATCTATTTGTTTATCCAAAATTAATTTCTCCTTTGATAATGCCCAATATTTTGAGAACAGGTTAACACAAAAGACACAAAGCAGGTCGGGCTTTGATTTAGTAATTATTATTATAATTTTTGGATTCTCTCATTAATTATACGACTAACTTAAAAAGGTTGATATGATTATTGCATTATCAGCCATTACTAGTCCCGTGTTTTTTTTTAATCCCAGCGTTTCGTGGTTGCTTTTTGCTGCCTCGTCTCGAATAGCTGCCCCGTCAGCAAAAGACAACAATAATAAAATCGCCCTTTGCATCTTATATTTCTTTTATGCCTTTTTTGTTTCTTTTTATAATTATTTAAGATTACCTAAAACAGATAAGGACATATTGACCAGTAAACAAATCAAACTATAGTATCTGCACAGTTCAAAAAAATCTACTAGTTCTGCTTTTTATTAACCTGAACCAAAAAAAATAAGTTTAATCTAAGTTATGATAAAAGGATACAAACAAATTGAATCAAAGTTTCATTTGTAAAAGAAATGAAAATAATTGATTACTAATTCAAGTTGGTTAAAATGAAGTCAACATTAGAGTTCAAACTATGTTTTTAAGTTTAAGGGAACACAAAAAGTAACTAAATAATCTCAAAAATTCAATGCTAAAGCACAAACAAAATGTTTGAAGGGATTCAATTAAATTTACTTGATTTCATCTACAATGACTATTTTTTTTAGTAACATGTGACATATTTTGCCAATTTTATCAATTTTGATATTTAAACTCACAACTTCATAGCTCTTGAATTCTCCAAGTGTGATGATCACTGAACCAAAACCTAATGGTTAGACCAAATTATTTTGAACAACAATTTGATCAAGATCTAGACTGTCATTAATTTACGTTAAATAAAATACACAGCAGTGGCAAAGTTGTCAAATAGTGATTTCTAGTAAACTAAAAAGACATAAATAATGAGAACCCAACCCCTATAGTTGGTTTTGGAAAAGAAAAATACAAAAAATCTTAATAGCAGCAGTAGTAGTAATAGCGACAAAGGTCATTATAGGATGATATGACACAATGTTAGCAGCTATACATCTACATGACCCGTGACTACTGAGTTGTATTTGTCACACTCATTTTCCTAAATAAAAACACACTCTTTTTTTTCTACTTTCTAAATCCCACTCCACCAACAATCCTATTCCTATCCTCCTTTTTGCTAGAAATGGACAAACCGGCCTCACATGAGCCCAATGTGAAATCAATCTTCACTGGCCCATTCATATTCCCAATTTCTACTTTTTTTTTCTCAATAAAGTAACAACATAGTAATTTCACACACCTTAAGCTGCTGGCGTTTCAGACTTCAGAAGGATTGCTTCTGTTCTGTTGCGAGACAACCGCCAGTGATGAATCCTGAAAAAACAAACCATAATTTAAAACTCAGCTTCCTTAAAACAATTAAAATCAATAATAATAATAATAATAATAATAATAATAATAATAATAATAAAAATAATGCAGCCTATTATTATAAACATGGAAATCAGATGAAAAATAATCCAAAGCTTCATTGAATTACATTACATACCTTGGTTCCAGCAATAATGGTGCCATTAAGTGGATGGGCAGCACAAGCAGTCACAGGTTGAGCCAAAGAAATAAACTTATTTTCTTTGCTTTTTATGTCCGCTTTACCATTCTTCTTTGCATCCTCACTGGCACAACAAAAAAACATATCCAGTTACAGAATTCAATGCGTCACTTTATAATAGCATATAACTCTAAAAATCACGAGAAGTCAGAAAGGAAGTTAGTCAGGCAAGTTGGTAATGCAAATAACAGAATTAGGTAGATTGGTTCTTAGCCACTTGTATATAAGAGCAGTATTGTATTCACTTCTGGAATCAATTTTCTCTCATTGTTCTTCACTGTTCTGTGTTTCTTTCACATTTCAAGTCCAAAAATAATGCAACTATTACCTGTAGTCCACATGACAGGGAGAGCTAGAGCCTGGATAGAAATCTAAAAGATGAATGCCGTTAGAAGAGGCTGATCCAACTGCATACACCTGCATTATATCAAATCGATGTAACAGGTTCAGAAATATTCCATTGAATCCTTTTGCTGTTACATTATGTGATATTAAAAGCATTACTTACTGAATATGTTGGCAGCCATGCCGGTTTTCTCAAGTACAACAGATCTGCTGAAATGTTGGAATCATTCCTGATCAATTCGATTGTACAATTAGAGAATGGTTTTGCATTTCCACGAACAATTTATAATATTTGGGTTTACTTACAACCAAGCAGGGGGAGGGCAATGTACATGTGTAACTTCGAAACTATTCAAATTCAAAACCCCTGACCTGCATTGCAGTATGTAGTAGTAAAGATTAAAGATTTAGAATGATAAAGAAAGAATTAATCCATGGAGATTATGCATATAAGCCATTTCATCAAAACAATGGCCTTTAATGATTTAAAATGTTTAATCTTTAAAGTTTTATGATTCACTAATACAACAAATTTGCATAAACATTTTTTTATACAGGATAATAAAGACGTAAATGTAATTCATATTTTTTGACTTACCAGCCATCATCCTGATGAAAAGCTAGCTGATAAGGGCAAGAAGGATCAAAATTAATAGAGTGGACTTCCTTGGGAGAAATAACTGACTGTGCCTGTGACACAGAACACTAAAGTAAGGGAAGCTGATCAATAAAGCATAAGTTTCTTAGTTTGCCAAATAAAGTTAATACCCTGTGACATAGTATATCTTTGCAGTGAACTTTTCTGATGGGAAAAATCGGTTCTATAATAAACATCTAAAAGAAATATATTGGCTAACAGTCTAACCAATAAAAATCTCATATTATTTATAAGATATCATTTTTGTACCTAGGGCTGTAAATGAGCCAAGCCGTTCATGAACAACTCGGCGTTCGGCTCGATAAAAGTTCGGCTCGGCTCGATTCAATTAATAAATGGACAGTTCGTGAACATGATTTATGGTTCAAATAATAAATGAACTGAACATGAACAAGACAAAACTCGGCTCGTTTATTCATGAACAAACTCGATTAGAGGTTCGTGAACAGACTCGATTAATGTTCGTGAAATAGTTCGATTATTATTACATATAAAACAATAAAATTATATAAATATAACTATAAAATTCTAAACAAATACATGTTCCCCACCCGACCCAACTCAATTACAAAGC
>CATIWQ010094186.1:0-11436 GCA_949673415.1 Euphorbia schlechtendalii | reverse complement strand
CCCAACTATAAAATACAAACATCTCAGGCTTCAGCTGGAAGAAAGCAAAAGGGAATAATCATCAACTGCTCTATAGAAAGCAGATTTTGGTAAGTTTTCTATTAAAATATAAATTATCAATTGTAACATAAATCTCCTATTCAATAAAACACAGACAATCAGAAAGTAAGTCATCTCCCAACCAGTACCGCAAATCAGTCTTTACTATATTCATTGGAGATAAAAATTCTCTCAACAGTCGCAATTCCAACAACAAGTAGTACCAATACCAACTCAAGAAGTCAATACACTAATCTCATTTTGAAATTTTTTCTCCACCATCTTATGTGCAAGAGCTCCAATACCATGAAGATTGGAAAAGGCTTTATTTGATTTCACATCATCAATAATTAAAATTATGTTGACCCTCGAGCTTCCTAATCCTAATTCAGTGATAGTTTATACATTCAACTTGCAAATTATACGCAGTAACTTCCTATTTCAACTTGCATATTCATCACAATTCATTCAAGTTGCAACTTTCTAATTCAAATAGAAAAATTCCATTTCCTAGTTTCTAAATTTAACCGAACGTTCAACTTTGCAACTTCCCAATTCAATTTCCCTGATTATAATTCATTATAAAGATTGAACCCCAAATAAATATATTAAATTCAATATAAACCTTAAACCCCAACTTTATAGTTTACGATAAATTAAATCCCAATTTTGAATGAGTAGGATGTAAGCAACTACCTAACCAGAATCTAGCGGAAGGCATCGCGTGATGCAGTGGTGGAGGAAGAAACGGTGAACGGCGGCACGGAACTTCCCGATTCCGATGAGGCGATAAACACTGCTTGAAAGCGTGGGTTGAACAGTGGAAAAGTTAGAAAATAGAAAGGGAAGAAAGAGCGGTGAACGATGAAGTAATTAAGAAGTTGAGGGAGATATTTCGTGAAAAAAATGAAATTAGTATGAGTTAAAAATAAGGGTTAGATTCTCCAAATCCCGTAAATTAAGTATTAAATAAAAGTTTCCATAAAAAATAATACACAAAAATGCGGAAAATGGCCTAAAAATTGCAAGTTGGAAAAATTTATAAACGGTTGGGTTAAGAAATATGTCCTCAAAAAGGACACATTTAATCATCATGAAATCGGGACTAACAGTCCATTTTTCAATCTGCACTGAAAAATGAATTGTCAGTCTAGTTTTGAAGTATGTTAAATTTAAAAAAAAATCACATGCAAACAGTGACCTAGTGACATTTCTATCACACAATCACTGTTCACTGAAAACTGGCTTGTCAGGCCCATTTTCAGTGGGCTGCAATCAAGGCACTACTACCTCGATTACAGCACACTGGCGTGGAAATCTCTCCTGTTGGAGAGATTCCCACGCCATTTGCTGGGCAAAAAAATTACCCAGCATTAGGCAATTTTTTTTACCCATTTTTGAGTTAAAAAAAATTTGCCCAATGCTGGGCAATTTTTAGACGCCTATCAGGTGTCAACCAATTATGAAAAGGTGCCTATCCATTGTGGATTGAATCAAAGCCTCTCAACCAATCACATTGAAGAGATGCAATCTTTCACCAATGGACGTGACTCTTCGTTTGGATAGATGTAACCCTTCAAACTCTATAAATAGGGCTCCGATTCTCACCAATTTCGTGACAAGTGGGTAGTGAAAAAAGTGCAAAGGAAGAGATATTAGAAATAGTGAGAGATATAGTGTGTGTGTAGATAGATTCGCTACGTTCTTAAGTGTTAGCGAGAAAATGTTTAAGTGATTCGAATTCTTGTTTCGTTCACTAGATTTCTCTACGTATTTGAGCGATTGTTGTATAAGTGTACTTGCAAATCACTTATCAATAAAAGTTTTCGTTCTTCAATATTCTTTTGTTCGATATTCGCAAAGAATAGCATCCTAGCGAAGGTTCTGTACGGGCCGAGTCCGAATTCAAAGCAGACGCAGGAATTGAGGGAATTGACGACTCCCATTAAAGAGTGGATACGATTTGATCAACTTTAGCTTTCACTTGCATACCTTACAACTTTGCTTTTCTTTCTACTTATACTTTCTATTTTGAAGTTTGTGATATGTCTATGTGTCATAATGCGTATATCATGTTAAGCCTTTTATATTAATCAAGTTATATGCATTGGAGTTAATTTTAAGAGTAGTTTCGGGGTTAACAATATCATGTATAATCACTAGATCTGTGATATAACGCTGTTTAGTGAGCCAACATATTTGGAATGGTAACTTGCTAAATATGGCTATGTGAGAGCGACCCGTACTAAGCATAGTATTGACGTTGTCCAGGTTTATATAATTATCTTAATTCGTTTACGCTAGGTTTAGAAAAGTTATTTCATGTGTTGCTCTGCGGAGAATAATTGAACATCTAGGTGTTTTGAACCGAGTTTGTTAAATTAGTTTAGTGAATCGTAACATCTTTGTTGAACTTGCATGTTTTCTCTACTATACTTATTTCGTAGGGAAAATCTATATATTTAAAATCTCTAGTCTTCCATACATATATCTATCCATTCTTCATTCTAATCCTCCCAACTAAAATCCAAAAATATTTTATTTTCTTTATTCCA
Source organism: Euphorbia schlechtendalii (assembly GCA_949673415.1). Taxonomy (NCBI): domain Eukaryota; kingdom Viridiplantae; phylum Streptophyta; class Magnoliopsida; order Malpighiales; family Euphorbiaceae; genus Euphorbia; species Euphorbia schlechtendalii. The sequence continues at coordinate 8,842 of CATIWQ010094186.1, read as the reverse complement.
TTTTTCTTGTTGATCTTTAGAGCTGGTTCTTCCTTGTGGGATCGATATCTTTTAAAACTACATCATAACTTTATACTTGCAGTGGTCACCATTTTTCTATTTAGATAAGCAATACTGACAACACCTGTTCGTATTTTGAACTTATATCTTATTGGTAGGAAAGTTGGAGACAAGGTTTTTGGCTTCATTATTAAATAAAAAAATCCTAGGAGTTATTAGAGTCGAAACCTTGTGAACAGAGCACACTTTGAAATTATTGATCTCAAGGTATTTTTAGGTAACCTAGGATACTAAACACTCTTAGTGGTTGCTTTTTATGCTCCATACCATTTTCTCTCAATTTTTTCTTTTAAAGCATATGTTTTTGAAGTTCAAATTCGTACTTTGCACCCATTTTTCATGTTATGCTACTTTTTCTTTTTTCACTCATTAAATGGGTGCAGTTTCTGCTTTGTACCATTCCTCACCTTTTGCATAACTCATTGGTTATCCTCTCTTTCTTTTGATTTTTTTTCTCTTAATACCCTCATCCTTTATTGATCACTTTGAAATTATTATGGCTATGGTTTCCTTAGACTTTAAACACACTTAATACTTATAGGATGTATTCAAAAATAGCAAATAAAACTCATAGTAAGAACACTACTAGATATTACTCCACTTAAAACTTATCAGTAGCATTAAACTAAAACTATATAACTTATACTAATTCATGTTGCATTGAAATGTTTATCGAAACTTACTTGGAATGTTGCTTTCTAATGTTACTCATCATTCATCCTTACCAAATGCTAAATGTTGTGCCAAAAGCGCTCACACTCTCGAAATAAAAATTTTGTTTGAAATATGCACCAACATCAAACTTGTAATACCTAACACTCACAATAACCTTAGAACATATGTTGGTATAGTATAGGTATGCATAAACAACACAAAATAAAGAAAATTTTCATTCTTCAATTTTTTTAATTTTATTTGATTGTTTTGGATTTTTTCAGATCTTATACAAATCGTTCTATCTCTGATTCGAAAAACGCCAAACTTTCTCCCAAACTACGCGTACTTTGCATGCACACGCTAGAAAGAAAACTCAATGAACAAGCAAGAAAACTATGTTAATAACAAAATATAAATACATAAAACCAAAAGTAAAAAAAATAGATTTAATAGACACATAAATATATTTTCCCGTTCTTCGGCAATTTGATCTCTAGAACGCACTTGCCTTCCCCCACAACGGTGCCAAAAACTTGTTCGCAAGATTTTGGCTATACTCATTTCGAAAGACTTATCTCCATAAACGGCGCCAAACACTTGTTCCCCACTTTTCTACTAATAATATAAAAGTTCTTAATATGAACAAGTGTTGTTAGTACCACTTATCAAATAGAAAAATGATGATAACTGCAAGCATATAGTTGCGATGTAATTTTAAAAGATATCGATCCCACAGGGAAGGGATTCGGTTCTAAGGACCAACTAGAGTTAAAGGATAAAAGAAATAAGATAAATTATAGGGTTTGGAATGGGAAATTGATGAAAAACATTATAGATATTCCCTAAGAACAAGTATAGTAGAGAAAAACATGCAAAATCATCAAGAATATTTCAAAAATTAGATAACTTTAACAAACAATGTTCTAGACACCCAAATATTTAATAATTCATCGCAGAGCAACACATGAAATGACTTTTCTAAATCTAGGGTAAACAAATTATGACACTTATAAAAACCTAGATAATAATAATACTATGCTTAGTACGGGTCCCTCTCACATAGCCATATTTAGCAAGTTACCACTCCAAAAATGTTGGCTCACTAAACATTGTTATAATCACAGATCCAGTGATTAAATATAATCTTGTTAACCCCGAAATCACTCTGAAAGTCAACTCGAAAGCATATAACTTTATTAATATAACTGACACAAGATGAAATACTCGTTATGTCACATAGACATATCATAAACTTCAAAATAGAAAGTATAAGTAGAAAACAAAGTAAAGTTGTAAGGTATGTAAGTGAAAGCTAAAGTTGATCAAACCGTATCCACTCTTTTAATGGGAGTCATTAATTCCCACAATTCCTGCGTCTACTTTGAATTCAGTCTCGACTCGTACAGAACCTCCGCTAGGATGCTATTCTTTGTGATTATCGAAAAAATGAATGTTTAAGAATAGAAACTTTTATTGATAAGTGCTTTGCAATTACACTCATGCAACAATTGCCCGAATTTGTGGAGAACTCTAGTGATCGAAATAAGAATCGAATCACTTATACATTTTTCTCACTAACTCTTTAAACGTAACAAAATTTATAGAATTTTCACTCTCTAATTGTGTATCACACCTTATGCCTGTGCACACTATCACACACACCACTCCTATGAAATTTGTTGGTTTAGGACTCTATTTATAGAGTGCGAAGGGTTGCTTCTATCCAAACAAAGAGTCGTATCCATTGACGAAGGGTTGCATCACTTCAATATGATTGGATGCAAGGTTTCATCATCATCTACAATGGAAAGGCACCTTTTCATGATTGGATTGCTTCCAAAAGGTGTCTTTTCATTTTATAGTTGATGGCGATTGATCGTTCTTATCTAGCAGTTGGTAGGTGAGAAGAGTTGACCAAAAACTATCACAAGTCGCAAGCGCGATATACATGTCGCTATCGTGAACAATAGTTGGTAACTTTCTATTTATGAAGGATGACAAGTCGCAACCATGCATGGGTGTCACAATTGTGGTATGTGCTTTTCTTCATAGTTCTTCTTTGCAACTTTGCTAATCTTTGACAACTTCGATCCTATGCCAATTCTTTGTGTTCCACACATCTTTTTGCACCTTTTTCACTCTTTTTACATAGAATTCCATTTTTGATCATTTTATTTCCATGATTCACCTAGTTTCTGAACTTGCATAAAAAACTACATACCATGTGAAATCTTTTATATGAAGTATAAAATGACTTTAAACCATATCATTTTATAAGCAAAAATATCATGATAATAAGTGTAATTATACACTTCTAAATGAGCATTGATGAAACAAAGTCCGTGACTAATTCATTGCGTAAAAGTGCTAGGAGATGGTGGGAGTTATGTGAGTGAGAACTTCACATACATGTTACTATGAATAGTCTAAATATCCCTAGTCGTAGTTTCATTCAAACTGGACATCAATGGAGTGGATAGACTAGCATGTGTAGGCTTACTCCTTGGATTAGTTCCAAGCAGCCAATCTCACGAACTATAGGTGGTACCTTGAGTTAACACATGAATGTATTCGGGTAATACATTGGAGATTACCATAAGATAGACACTTGAAAATAATTATATCCATGTGTTGGTGTCATGTCTTATTGCAGTAGCAGTACGAGAATCCTCAAACCTGAGATACCGGTTACCTTATCTAGAAGTTTCTATACTTTGGGTCATACTTACTCAAACCCTGGTGATCAGGATGATTCAGGGTGATTACGGGTTTAGCGATGACCACATGTTGGTAAGCTGTGTAATCAAGATGGGATCCATCGCTCCTGATAGAGTAACATAATGGAGATGTACCTTAGGGTCCCTTGTTGAAGTAACACACTCATAAACCTCTGATCAGAGTATACGATTGATTCAATAGGTTTCTAATCGATCAAGATACAAAAATGGCTGAGTGGTGTTCTTCATGAACAAGTCTATTTCAAGGATAGTTATGGCTATTACATGAGCTAACACTTAATCCGAGCTCAATAAATTGGATGGAACTTAACTTGATGGAAGGAGTGTATTATACTGGTTACTACTGAAGAACCAAATCAAGTCACAAGCAAGTGACATTCCAAGTATCGGGGGGATCACACACCTTTGCTAGAAAGCCCGTTTGATCATCTAGAGCTATCGTGTTCTATAACAGTATGGAACACTAAGCCTAAAGGGTCCTGGACGGGAAACCAAGTTTAGGTTAACCTCTAGCGGCTCTATACTTTGGGATCCTATGAGGTCACATACTTTGGGTCTTTATTGAACCATGTAAAAAACCTATGGATTGGGTATATACTAAAAATACAAGTTGAGAAATCAGTGAGAAGACTTATCAATCGATTTAATCAAATTAATAATTAACATAAATAATGAAAAGATAGGGAAAAGGTTGCGAGAAGCGAGCAAGGGATTTTTCCTTTTGCAAATGGGCCCCAAACAGAACACGGTTTGTTCAAAGTGGGGCATACGCGACTACCCCATGAGCCAACAGGCTCGTGGGTCGCTAGCGCGCGAGGGTAGGCCACGAGCGCTGCCGCAAGGCACCACTTACGCACATGCCCGCAAGTTTGGCTTGCGGGAAAACCGACAAGTCGCAGCTTGCGGCATAAGGCAAGCCCACTAGGCCTTGCCTTGTGGCATCCACAGGTCAACCCATGGGTACATATGCCCTTGTAGTTGATCCCTATACATGGGATGGGATTTATCCCATCCCATGTAGAGTTTCAGGGGGAGTCTATCACTCCACCTTTTCCCTATGTATATAGGCTTCAAAGCCTCTCATTATTTGATATATACATATATACACCAAAAAGCTTTGATCTTGTTTTCTCTCTTATTTCTACTCTCCTCTTCTTTTGTTGTGCGGGATCCTCCATGAGTTTCTCTAAACAAATAGAAGAGATCTTTTAAAAGGCTCCAAGTTTAAGTGAGCTTTTAGTTTTTTTTTCTGGTTGATTTACGAGTGTTTTGGCAACTGCTATCAATCGAACGGGTTCTACCTCTCCGAGGTTTTGGTCGGTGATGATTCATGTGGATTAATTCATAGAGGCTCTCCTAGTTTGGAAACTTATGCCGTCGGAATTGCTCAAAGGGAACGCCGCTAGAAAAAGAGAGATCTAGCACGCATCAACTAGGTTTCTTTTATATATTTTATAAACCTGAAAGCATCTATGGAACATTTTAACTTAGATTATATCAATCATGGTATGCTTAGAAGATCTTTAAGTTAATTTTAAGTTTTTGAATTTCCATCTTGCAACCTATGCATGTTCAATTACTATCTTGATTAACCAATACTGGTATCAGAGCCTGCCTTTATGCTATGCATGATATATAATAATATGTTAAAATGTTATTTTCCATGAATTGATTAAAGTATGATATGCGTGTCTTAGGTTTCAATTCCTGTTATAGAAAATGATGTGATAACTAGATTAAGTTTTTGCTCAAACTTGGTCTAGGTGATTATCATATAAAATTAGCAATGCTTTACCACACGGGTAAATGCTTTAATTAAGGGTCATCTCGTACTTCACTTAATTATAGAACGAAATCTTTAAATCATAATTATCAGTGGTATGACGAATCAAAGTACCCGTGATAATTTTGGCAAGGAATGGATAAGGTTGCTCATTCACTTTAAGGGGGTCTCTCCTACTTGGAAATTACCATCAGTATTAGATTCAAGTATACCCAAGGGATTTTTATGACTTAATTAATTTCTAGTGTGGCAATCTATTCCGCATATGGTTTTACAAACGTGGTTTAAGTTGTTAAATTAAAACATATAGACATAGGTGAAAGAACTTAAACATGGACCTTGTTTGTTTTGCATGCTATGTGGAGTCTTAGCATAATAGGGTTTGTGCCTTAACCAAAGAGGGTCAGTTTTCCATATTATTGGAGCTAATGCCAATTTGGAGACACATTTGAGGAGTCATACAATTGGGTACGCACATCTCAAGAAAGAGAACTAAATAGATTAGCAATTATAAGAGATGTAAATGGATGGGTTCTAACCATGGTTATATTGTTATGACTTAACCTGTGATAGTGGGAGTCATGATGAGTGGTTATGGATGCTACCTACTAAGGAAAATTGGTTCGACCAAATTTCCTGAATTTAAATAGAAGGGGATATTTTAATGTTAATAAAATAGTAAGAAATTATGTGTTTAGTTAAAGACCTTATATTAAATGCATATACATATACTAATGTCTAAGCAAATTTTATCTTATATCTATGTTGAATATGATCACTAACGAAAATACTCGCATTGACATTTGCCCTCTTAACGACATCAAATATAATGTTTATAACTTCAATAAGTGGTTTGAGACTGTAAGAGTTCTGTAGAACTACTACCTGGATTATGTTCTAACTCATCCTAGTCCCAAACACCCCGGTAAGAATGCTTTTGCATGTGAGATGAATGATTATGAGGAGCACAAGGGAAGCTATGAGTTTGTGACAAAACTCATGTTAGACCATATGCTTCCAAGGCATGCGCAAGTATACAAAGGGTTGGATCTTGCAATCTCAAATTAGTGAAAAGTATGGAGAATGAACTATTCCACATCAGATTGTGGGGAGACACTTCCGTAGTAGAGTTTGTTATAAACATTTATGACAACTCTGAGAAACTGAAAGAGTTGGGAGTTGAGAACAGTGAGCAGTCTTTGAAAGAAATGGTATTGAGGGTATTGCCCAATAAATATGACTACTTCTAAAAGATACTCAAGGAGTGTTCTCCCAACTATACCTTAACCCAACTCATGGATTTGCTCGAGATTTATGAAATTGAGTTTAGAAACAAACTCAAAGAGTAAGCCAATGTTGAGGACCTTAAGTTGAAGAAACTGAAAGGTTTAAAAGTTAAGAGAAAGCTCATGAGGAAGTTAGAATTGAAGAAAGAAATGTTTCTCATGAAATAAGCTCATCGGATGATGCGAGTTGTGGCTCTATCATCTAGAGGTATGTTCATACTAGACAGTTTCTCTACAGTTCCCTATGAGTTTACTTGGGTATTAGATACTGGTTGTGGTACTCATATCTACACATCTATGCAGGGATTACAGAACAGTAGGAGGCTTGCAAAGATAGAAATGGACCTAAGAGTTTGAAATGGAGTACTAGTTGCTGCAATAGCTGTAGGGACATATAGCCTTCATTTGCCTAGTGGCCTACTTTTAATTTTGAACAATTGCTATTATATTCCAGTTACCACTAACAATATTATTTCTATTGCACTTCTACTAATGTAAGGATTTCAAATTTTATTTTCTCATAATAAATGTCAAATTCAGCGTGACAATATTCTCTATACTTGTGGAATATCTTTGAATGGCATATATGTTCTAAATACTAAAATCTGAAATTCTAAATATGAACATTGTTAAGAAATCGAAATTAGATAATGTGAAATTCTCATACTTATGGCATTGTCATCTAGGCCACATAAATGAGACTCGCTTAACTAAGTTACACAAATGTGGAGACTTAGGCCCAATGGGATGGGCTTCCTATGGTGTGTGCGAACCTTATTTAAAAGGGAACATGACTAAGAAACCATTCAAACGAAAAGGTCAGCGTACCACTAGTACTTTGGAAATAATACATTCTGATGTATGTGGTCCAATGAGTGTTCAGACACATGAGGGTTTCGTCTACTTCATAATTGGCGATTACTTGCGATATGGTTATTTTTACCTTATGGGGCACAAGTATGAAAGTTTTGATGCTTTCAAAGAATACAAAACTGAAGTAGAGAAACATCTTGGGAAAAGTATCAAGACCCTTCGATCTGATCAAGGCGATGAATACTTAAGCTAGTAGTTTCAAGATTATCTAAGGAATAATGGAATTTTATCCGAATGGACACCTCCTTATACACCCCAACACAATGGAGTGTTAGAAAGGAGAAATCGAATCCTATTCAATATGGTTTGGTCCATGATGATCCAACCAGAACTCAGCAGATCCTTTTGGGGTTATGCACTTGAGAACACATTTTATATACTAAATAGAGTGCCCTTTAAATCAGTTGATCAAACTCTATACGAGTTATGGTATGGTAAGAAACCCACTCTTTCTCACTTGAGAGTTTGGGGATGTCCTGCATAAGTTAAAAGGACAAGTTCAGATAAGTTGGGTGTTAAATCTAATGGATGTCTATTTGTAGGTTACCCTAAGGAGACTATAAGGTATACATTTTATAATCCCAAGGAAAAGAAAGTCCTTGTTTCCAAAAATGATCAATTCCTCGAAGAACAAGCATATACTTTCAAAAGCTAGTGGGGAGCATTCTTGAGTTAGGCACTCAAGTAGATCAAATAGACAGTCAACTGATTACACCTACACCTGTTACACAAGATAGTGTAAGCATGGAACAGCCTATTATAACACCAACATTGCGTAGGTCAGGTCGGGTTCCAATTGCTCCCGAGCGATACGGGTTTGTCATAACTGATGATAAATATCTCTTCCTTCTGGAAGATGATGAGCCCAAGACTTAAAAGGAAGCAATGGAAGGCTCAGAATCTGATAAATGTCTTTGAGCCATGAGATTGAAAATGGACTCCACGTATGAAAATCAAGTTTGAAACTTGGTTGATGCTCCAAGTGGGAATAAGCTTGTAGGATGTAAGTGGGTTTTCAAGAAGAAAATCGACATGGACGGTAACATAGTTACCTATAAAGTAAGGCTGGTTGCAAAAGGGTACAGTAAGAAAGAAGGCATTAACTATGATGAAACATTTTCACCGATGGCCATGCTGATGTCTATCAGGATACTACTTTCCATCGCCGCTCATTACGATTATGAGATTTGGCAGATGGATGTGAAGACAGCATTCCTTAACGAGAATTTGGACAGGAATGTGTTTATAATTGTGAGCGGACGACATGGAGCGGTGGGCCGAGAGCGCGCGGGAATCATAGGTGCGGTCCACCGGGGTGTTTTGAAAACAGATGAAGGTAAGCACCGGGTCTGGGACCCGGAAAAAAGGTTAAAGAGAGAAAAAAGGCGAAAACGTTTAAGATCGGTTCGAACCCGAATCCGCCGTCTCTCAGTGTGGAGTCGCCA
>CATIWQ010094170.1:0-45186 GCA_949673415.1 Euphorbia schlechtendalii | reverse complement strand
TAGCTTGGTAGTTTGTTACATTTTCCTGAGGATCGATAACCTGGACAAAACCAGAACTATAACTTGTCAACGATAGGTACACTGCCTTAGTTGTGCGACTGCTAGTGTCAGTTTTACGCTTGCACTTAGAGCCCACCACATGGTGTTTTCAAATGTTACAAAATTCACTTGGAAATAAAGAGTGCTGAAGTTCACCTCCGAACATGGAATTTTCCCATGCTCTTTAGACACCTCAACATGAAGCTGTCCAAATTTTTGGAATCACATAGAGATAATGAGTGTTGAAGTTAACCTCTATTCATGGAATTTTCCCGTGTTCTTTGGACACCCTCAAACATGGAGCTCTCCTGATTTTTAGGATCTCTTGGTGATGATGAGTGCTGAAATTGACATTTGATTATAGAATTTTCCTGCCCTCTTTGGGACCCGAACATGGAGCTTTCTCAATTTTTAGGATCTCACAAAAAAGATGAAAGCTGAAATTGACCTCAAAACATGGAATTTTCACGCGCTGTTTGTAACCCCAACATGGAGCTTTCTCAATGTTCAAGACCTCCTAGAAATGATGAGCATTGAAGTTGACCTCAGAACATGGAATTTTTGCTTACTCTTTGGAACCCCAACATGAAGTTTTCTCGATTTTCATGATCTCTTGGAAATGATGAGTTTGGAAGTTAACCTTAGAACATGAAATTTTCCCATGCTCGTTGAAACCCCAACATGGAGCTTTCCCGATTTTCAAGATCTCCTTGAAATAGATTGGTTTGGTTTGGAAACCTGAAAATGCAATAGATTTATTTTTGGAGTTAGTAGTGCCAATAAGCATGTTGTAACTCCTTGATTGACATTTTGAAAACAAAATATTTTTCCCCATTAATCAATAGTTAAAAGATTAGAAAATTAATTGAGTTAAAGAAAATCCAGTTTTTCTAGAAATACTATGGAGATGCCTTTGAAAGGGTTGAATTTTCCCCTTTCGAGGATATAGCTTTCGATTATTGGGGAGATATGCTTCCATTGGATTTGTAATTTCTTGGGAGAAAAGATTGAGGAAGTAATATTGGGTGAATGAAGGGATATATGGTAATTGGTAGATAAAATGAGGATAAAACTAATTTTATTAGTAAGGGGTGTGTAAGGTTTTGAATTCCAACATGTTTATTTGGAAAATTGATTTGATTTTGATCCCCAAAATGTGGCTAGGAAAAATATGCATGTAAGAAAAAATGATTACGAAGTCAGTAATATGTGAAGACATGTTTTAACTCCTTGATTGACTTTGTAGAAGCAAAATTATTTTTCCCTTCAGTTAAGAGTTAAAACATGAACAAAATCTGTTAAGTAATATAATTCAACCTTGTTCGAAATATTTGTGAAGGTAGAACTGCCCCTTCATTGAATTGTTGATTTCTAAAATGTGATGTAGGAAGAGAGTGGCATGGTAAGATGAAGTTGTGGTACGGATCAAGATGCGGCAAGATAGTAGTGCGACAAGGTGAAGTCACAGCAGGATAGAGGTGTGACAAGGATGGGGTCGATAAGATATTGTGATAAATTATTCATGCATATATGTGCATGTGGATGAACAAATTTGAGTGCTCACATGTACGTTGTGTAATAAGTTAGTTAATTGTTTGCATGAATTCTTGTATGAGTATATGACTATGCATGAGGACATGACATTTCTTTGGTTATTTTGGTCGGGCTAGCTAATGCTCTTATAGCGACAAGGCAATCTTGAGTGGCTGATGTAGGACTCCTTTGGGCTAGTAAACAAGGATGGACTCGGGTACAAGTTGAAATTTCAGTTGAGGTTGGACTGAAGCCTAATTTGAAGCTTGAATCAAGCCTTGAGTAGATTTGGATGAGTTGTTAAACTTTTGTTGCATAGATTCCTCTTTATTTTGGTATCATTGAAGCTAACATTGGTCTCGACTCGATTCATTATTATCGAGCCTAGAAGCATGCAAGTTGCCCCCCATTATGATGATCCTTGTTGTTGAGGAAGTTTGATGATATTCTCCCTTTACCACCAAGAGAGATAACTGATGTCCTTTGCCCTTTTGGAAAGATGGGATGAATTATATCCTTTTTATAATTTTTTATTTTGTTCTAATTTTTGCATAGACTGCCCTAGTGGGTTTTCAATCTATCAAACAATGTCTTAATTTTTTCCTGGATCGCCTTTTCATGTTTTCAATCTAGCACACTTTTTTTTGTTTATTTTCATTCTTTTTTTTGTTTTGCGTTACTTGCGTTGTTTCTCAAAACATAACACATGTATCCAATTATAAGCATACACGTAACTATTCAGCTATAATGACATTTCAATGAATGAAAATAACCGGGATACAAAAGTATCTAATGAATTAACCCTTATTCCTAACCCGCCCTTTCAGGTTTTCAAGTTGACAGCTAACAGCTTTCTCTCATTGTCTAAATTTTTACCCCGAAGAGCCCTTTTTGTGTTTTCACTTTAATGGAATATTTAAGAAAAGGATACCCTTATTTTTGCTCAACTATATGAAGAAGGTCAGTTGACAGGCTTGTTGTTTAATCTCTTTTTTTAATGTACTACTTTTCAACATTTAATTCTTTTACCTAAACGTGATAACGCTTAAGCCAGTCTCTGTTGATTGGATTCATGAACTCACTGCCATTCATGTCCATAAACTTGAAAGCTCCTTTGCTAAGGACCTTATTAGTCACGAACGGGCCTTCACATTTAGGAACACAATATCCACTTAGTGTCAACATTAGAGGGTTTCAAATGTCTTAAGACCAGTCCCCCACTTTCAAGGGCTGCCTTTGATGCTTGTCTTTGTTGTTGTAAGCTCTCACCATGCACTGATGATACATTTTTAGGTGATCAAGGGCTTTTAAATGATGTTCATCGATCATATTTAACTGCTGAAATCTAGCATTTGTCAAATTTGACTCTTTCTATCTCGCTTCCATGGCTACCCTTAAGGATCTAATTTTTGTTTCCACCAGAAGAACTACTTCCATCCTGTAGACTAAGGAGAATGAAGCTTGGTTCGTTGGAGTGCACACATTGGTCCGTACCCCCAAAGTGCAAACTAAAGCTTCTCTTCCCAATCACAGTAAGTGGTCACCATTTTGGACAAGATTTTCTTGGTAGAATTATTTGCTACTTTCACTGCCCCATTGGCTTGAGGTCTATATGGAGAAGTGCATTGATGCTCGATGCTATATTTTTCTATCAGATCGGTCATTTCCCATTAGAACTAAACCACATTATCGGATACAATATGGTGAGGCATCTCGTAGTGCCTAAAGATATGATTTTCGATGAACTTAGCCATCTTCTTAGCGATTATGTTGGTGAAAGACTCGACCTCTACCCACTTGGAGAAGTAATCAACTGCCCCAATGATGTATGGATGCCCATTAATCAAGGAGGGTCGAATCTCACCAATAATATCAATCCCCCATGACGAGAATGGCTAAGGAGTTGAAAGATTATCAAGATTTGATGGAGGAAAAAAACTAATGTCTTAGTATATCTAACATTCATGGCACTTCTTCACCACAAAGATACAATCGGCTATCATAGTCGTCCAAAAATAACCTTGCCATTGAATTTTCTTTGCTAGGGCCAAACCATTCATGTGAGGGCTACAATCTCCCCCATGGATACGATTCACAACAAGAGAAGTTTACTTTGTAGAAAGACACCAAAAAAGCAAACTGTTGCTAGTGCGCTTGAAGAGATCATCACCAAAAATTTTGAGCTGAGTAGCTAGCCATCGTAGAGACAACCATTCTAATTTTATTACCCCTAGAGGGAATTACCCATTTTGGATTAGTCGGACTATGTCCAGATACCAATAACTCTATCCTTACTGATGGTGGCTGAGATGGAGCGATAATAAAATGGCTCTTTAAATGATTAAAGAACCATAGACTTGATGGGTTGGGTTTGGGGGCCTTCCAACACAGAGGCCAGAGTTGCTAACAAATTCACCATTTGATTCTCATCCCCAGGGACATGCCGAAACAGACACTTCTTGAATTTCGTAGCCAACTCCTAAGCCGCATCTAGATAAGGCTAAAGTGACTCCTCCTTGATTCCCCAATCACTAATGACTTACTGGATGACCAGGGTGGAATCACTAGTGATAGTGGCTTACGATTCCCCAGCATTTCTCAAAGCCTACATATCGAAAAAGCATACCTTTTATTTTGCTTCATCATTGGTGATGTGAAATTCAAAATGGTTAGAGAGCAGGATGGCTTTGTTCTATGGTGTTACTAAGGCTACCCCGAGACTTGCCCCTCGAAGATTTATAGCTTTGTTAAAGAACATTCTCCACTCTTCATTCAAGGACTCTACTACCGCTAGCTGCTCATCAGGAAAATCTAAGTTCTCCACATAGTCAGAGTCAAGGGCTTGATTGGCGAGGAATTTGGTGACAGCTAAGCTCTTAACCACCTTTTTGTGACATATTAGAGATCAAGCTTAGAGAGGAGAAGTGACTAGCGAGAGCGTTAGCCGGTTAGAGTCGGGGATTGGTATAGATACTTCGTTAGATTGATCTTAGCCATCGCTCTAATTCTGTAAGACTTTAAATAGCGCGTGAGCTTCTTAGTGAGTCAGACCATTATCTCACAAGTCTTATGAAATCAGCTTTCATACTCGAGAAGTTTCTTGCTATGTTAGTATAATGCATGCTCGAACATATCATCTTGCTTTTGTACAAGCATTGCCCCTACTGAGCACTCTTCGATATCCAAATAAAGGATGGGGAGCTTGCCAATAGTCAGCAGCTAAAGGTCCAAAGGATTAATCAAATAAGTCTTAATTTTATCAAAGGTCGACTGACTATGCTCATTCTATATGGTTGGCTACTACTTCTTCGACAACTCGAATATTGGCTCGCAAATGGAGGAAAGCTGTCACAATCTCGAGGGACTTTGGCTTAGAGCTGCTTTGCTACTTATGTCCATTTTAGATGCAATTGATGTAATTTTCACTTCATTAGTCTTAACTTTGGATCAGTCGAAAATATACACTCTGTAATAGCACTAGAAACGCCTAGTATGTCTTCATAGGACCAGGCAAAAGTGCTCGCATGACATCTAAGCTTATTTTTTAATCTCTCTTTTTTTCACTAGGGTTTAAATCATTTAATATAGTTACCTTTTTAGGTGATTCATTGGTACCCAAGTTAATTTCATGCAAAGACGTATCATCAATGCTAAAAAAGTTATATGTAGACTCATATGAATGTATAGCACCGTTAGGTGAAATATTCAACAAGCAAAGGTAAGCTTGGATATTCATAAAAATGAAAGGTCTTACTTAAAAAGTTTATCAGAATAAAAAAATTACATTTGGATAATTTCTTCTTACCCCACAAGCGGAGTGTTTTCCTTGGTGATGGCAGTAGTGGTACCAAAAAAGGGGGCAAAGGCATTAGATCTTCTACTACAACCTTGTCTTGGCAGTAGTGGTAACCCCTTTATGCTTGTTTGGGTTAGGGAGCTCTCGAATCTCCTGAAGCCATTTTCAGTATTAGACATTGGACTTAGTGGTCTCTTGGTGAGCATGGCCCACTATAACAAAAGAAGTGTGTCGAGCCCATCTCTCGAGGATATGGTTGAGTAATCTATGATCCCATCTGGGGGCATTAGTAGTGCAATATTCACTAGGTACTCGCTTAGTCTTTCCATACTGTCAACAAAGCCGTGTCAGAGAATAGGAAGTGATGCATGCAATCTGAGCAGTTGTGCACTATAAGAATGAATGTGGGTATCAAAGTTAGTGACCTTCCACTAAGGGCAAACCCAGTGGATCTGTCTATCTGTGTATCCTTTCATGATCTGTACTCAATCATCCATCGTTAGTTTATGGTGGTTAGTAATGTAGAATCCTCTCTGACCGTAACGGATGACCTTGTACTTCTCATAAGATTGTCTCGACTTATGGAACATAGCTAGTTTCTCTAAAAGCCAAACTGATAGCTTTCGGGAGTCAATTTCAGGGTTTCTTCGACTCAATTAGTAAACTGTTTTGAGAACAACGCAATTAATTTTCATTCGACTCAATTAGTTATCTACTCGAAAACCCGAAAGGGTGGGTTAGTAACAGAGGTTAAATCACTGAATACTTTTGTACCCCTGTTATTTTCATTCATTGAAATGTCATTATTACAGAATAGTTACGTGTTTGCTTATAATTGGATATATATATTCTATTTTGAGAAATAACGCAAGTAACACAAACAAAAAAAAGAAAGAAAATAAAGAAAAAAAGAGTCTGTTGGATTGAAAACTTGAAAGGGCGGTCCAGGCAAAAATTAAGACACGGTTCGATATATTGAAACCCTGCAAGAGCAGTCTATACAAAAATTAGATAGATTGAAAACTCGCAAGGGCAGTCTATGAAAAAATCAAATATCTATCCTGGGGGCAAAGGGTGAATGTAATCAAACTTCCTTCGTAACAAGGATTGTCACAATGAGGGGGCAACTTAATAATGGATCAAGTCGAGATCAATGTTAGCGTCAATGATGCCATACTCAAGAGGAATCCGTGCTGCAAAAGTTTGACAACTCATCCAAATCTACTCAAGGCTAGATTCAAGCTTCAAATTAGGGTTCAGTTCAACCTCAACTCAAACTTTGACTTGGACCCGAATCCATCCTTATCGACTAGCCCAAATGAGTCCTTCATCAACAAACTTAGGATTTCCTAGTTGCTACAAGAGGATCAACAGGCCTTACCAAAAAAACCAAAGAAATGTCGTGTACTCATGCATAGTCATATACTCAAATAAGCATTCCTAGAAATAATTAACTAACCAATTACACAACGTACATGTGGGAACTCAAATTTTTTCATCCACATGCTCATATATCTGTGAATAATTTGTAACGGGATCTTATCGACCTCATTCATATCATGCATCTATCTTATTGTGACTTCACCTTGCCACGCCACTTTCTTACCACGTCTTAATCCTTATCATGCCATTGTCTTATCGCGACTTCATCTTACCACACCACTATCTTCCTATGTCACATTTTAGAAATCTACAATTCAATCAAGGGGTAGTTCTACATCTACAAATATTTCAGACGAGGATGAATTCTCTCAGTTAACCAATTTTATTAATGTTTTAACTCACTTAAAACATTTTGGAAATAAAAAACTATTTAGGATAGGAAAATTAATTAAGTACTAAGTAGATTCTTAATTAAACAAATTATACTTGAGTTTCTTTAAGGAAAAACAACTCAATTTGCCGAGTTTTGATTAAGTTATGGCTTAGAGTAAGAAAAGCTAAGTGAAGCTGAGTATTAGATAGTTTGTATGATATAGACTCAGCGAAGCTGAGTAGCTTTTATTTTTGTAAAAGCTGAGTTATTTTAACACTTAGGGAATTTACATGACACACTTATGTTTAAATCTATCTATGAGAGGCAGAATATTTTGTTAGTGCTTTTTTGAGTAAAAAGACAATGAAATTAAAAAGGATACTCAAGTGGTCCTCATAGTGAAAAGGTGTTAGTACGAAATTTTGTAGATTCCTCGCTAAAGTCAAAGGCAAAAGGCATCTTCTAACATGTGCCATTTTCAAATGTCTCCGCGCTCCTCTACAACGTTAGCAATTATACAAATCGCAATTCTCCACATTGCATCTCGCACGCCTCTTTATCACAATAGAATTGCTTGAAGAAAATGAGTTTTTGACGCATTAAGATTAACGGCTTAATATCGCACTTCAACGTTCGAAAACTATAACTCTAAATGCCTTGAAATTTATTTCAAACTGATAAATTTAAAATTGTGAAGAGAAGAGAAACTAAAGATCAAGTTAGGATGAAATGTTTGCAACAGCTACTTTCAAATATTCCAAGTATAAATAGAAGACTGAAGCATACGTTCAAACTTTATGAAGCACCTCAAATTTCTTAAGAGATGAAATACTGTCAAAATATTCCTAGCATACAGAAATTCCATCTCAAGCATTCTAAAGAAAACAAAAATCGATCAATCAATTTGTAATAGAGAGAATCAATCTTAGACTTCACATTGTAAAAGAATTCAACGATTTTCATAAGTTGAAATCCTTACTTTGCAATTTCTTATTTAAATTTGAGTGACAGTTTAGGAAGAGTACAATAAATTGTATTTAATAGGTAGTTAGAAAGGAATGTACTTTCTGTAATAGCTTCTACCCATTGTAAAGCCTTCACCACCTAAGGAAGGAAAGAAACACTAGTGGATTAAAGCTCAGAAAGGAATCCAAAGACTAGAGGTAAACTCGGGGCTAAACCGGGATAAAATCTCGAGTGTTTAAGTTCTAACCTTCATCGATTACCTTTATACTATCTTGCTCATTCATCATTTTCTCTTTTTTATTAGTTTATCTTGAAAAGACAATCCAAGCTGAGTAAATTACTCAACACATATTGAAGATAAACTAAGTCAACGAAGTTCAGTAGTTTATAGTTTTTAGACCTGCACTTAGCACATATTTACTTAGCATGCATCTAAAAATAAATTTAGAAAAGAATTTTATAAATCGTAGAAAGAATTTTATAAATCGTAAAAAGAATTTTATAAACTAAATAAGTGGTATCAGAGCAAAATCTCAGTTTTTAGACTCACTATTTTTGAGTTAAAGATCCTTATGACTTATGATAACTTTTAGTCCGGCTCAGGATAGACAACACTCATGAAAGAAGGAATGTCTATAACCATGCCTCCACTCTTTGATGGTCAACACTACATGTTTTTGAAAAATCACATGAAAATTTTTATTCAGTCCCAAACCATGCAAGCATGTCTAGCAATAGAGTCAGACCCTCCAAGTTGATCTAGAAGATTATGATGAGGCTGACCTAAGGCTTCTGAAAGAGAATGTAGTAGCCATCAATTAATTACATTGTGAGTTAGATCTTACAAAGTTTAACGGAGTCTCTAGCTGCAAGACTTCGTAAGAAATCTGGAGGAAGCTAGAGATCACCTTTTAGGGATCGACAAGGTCAAGGAGTCCAAGATCAACCTCATGCTTAGAGAGTATGAGCTATTCCAGATGGGTGCTAGTGAGGTTATTCAATCCATGAATACCATGCTCATTAATATCATTAATGAACTAAAGAGATTGGGCAAGGAGTTCACCGAAGAAGAGCTGGTGAAGAAAATTCTCTGAGTTCTCACTACCTAGTAGGATGCTAAAAAAAGTGCTATCGAAGAGGCTCATGATATTAAGACTTACAGCTATGATGAGCTGATAGGCACCTTGCTAACTCAGAAATGTCCTTGAGGAAATATAATGATGACTCCAAAAGGAGTAAAGGCAAGGAGAAAGAGAGTAAAGCCCTTATCTTGGAAGCTAATACATCCGATGAATCCAACAGTAGTGATTTAGATGAGCTGATGGCACTTCTAATGAGGTGATTTAAGTGCTTCATAAAGAAAAATGGGAAATTCAATAAGAAGAAGTTTCCCAGTAAAATCAAGTCAACTAGCACCGGCACGGAGCTGAGGAAGGACCTAAGAAGGAGCATAGCAAAGACATAAAGTGTTTTGGCTATAACAAGAAGGTTCATATCCAGGAGTCCTTACCTAAATCTAAAAAGGATGGATATAAGAAGAGGTACGCAAAGAAAAATGAGGCACTTGCTGCCACTTGGAGCGATTCAGATGAGTCTTCATCAATAGATGAGGAAGTTACTAATTCTGCCAACGTTTTCTTGATGGTGATAGAGAATGAAAGGGGCGAGAGCTTAGCATTAGCTTCCAAGAGCAACTCATTTGCTTTTAACTCTAAAGTTGAGCACAATAAAGAAAAACCTGTAAATTGAGGTACATCCTGAAATCCCTTTATCAATTGAAGAGTTCACCTAGGTACCATTTGATATTATGAAGTTGACTAATAAGTCCAGCAAAAACATCAAAGTGCTAGTGAGGAGAAGTGAAGATCAGGAAGATACTATCGCTTCTTTATCTCTTGATGTCCGCTTTCTTTAAAAAAAGTTGAATATCATGAATGTTAAACACCAAGCTCACTAAGAAATTAGATGAGTTGGTTGTTGAGATAACAACTTTAAAGGAGAAACAATTTCCTTCTCAAGCCAATAGTCCATCTTTGAGTAACCAAACTCGAAATTCTAAGAGGAAGAATTCCTCTAAAAAGAAGAAAGTGAGCTAGCCCAAAGAAAAAGTGATGTGTTGCTTTTGTGGTAAAGTTAGACATGTCGTAGTAATGTTTATGCATAAAATGGTTATTATGATGAGTATTACAAGTCTAATTTAAGTACTGCTAACAAGGGAGGACCCAGCTTAAAAGCCTGGGTACCTTAGAAAACATAACTATTTTGTAGGTGAGCCTAAGATCCATTGATGATACTAGAATGCGGTATTTGGATAGTGGATGCTCTAGGTATATGATGGGAGATGAAAGCCATCATGTCATTGGAGCGTAAAAGAAATGAAAGTGTCAGTTTTGGAGACAACATTACTCTTTATCCTAGAATTAATAATGTGTATATGATTTATTTATCCTCGAGCTCCACTAATGTTTGTCATGTATCTATGGAGGATAATTCATGTCTTTGGCATAGAAGGTTGGGTTATATAAATATGAACATTCTGTCAAAACTAGCCAAAAAGAAACCAGTTGTGGTTTTGCCCAGTATCAGCTTTGAGAATGATAGACTTCGCTCAGCTTGCTAACTTGGTAGGCAAGTTAAAATGGCATTTAGGTCTATAAAAAATGTAGTAACTAAGAGATCGTTGGTAAGCAAGTTAAAATGTCACCTAGATCTATTTGGTCATGTTCAACCTATGAGCATGGGTGGAAAAAGATTTCATTGGTGGTTGTAGATTACTTCATGATTTCACTTGGGTAGTCTTGCTGAGTAGCAAAGAGGAATCCTTGGAGTCATTTGTCAAACTCAATAATTAGCTAATGAACAAACTAGGAACTATAATCAATAGAATCCTAAGTGATCATGGACATGAATTCGAGAACTTTCATTTTGAAGAATTCTATTAAGTGCATAGTATTAACCACAACTTCTCTGCTCCTTATACTCCTAAAAAAATAGGGTTATAGAAAGGAAGAACAAAACCATAGTTAAAATAACTTGATCCATGCTGAGTGATAAAAATCTACCAAAGTACTTTTGGGGAGAAGCTGTTAACACATCCTATTATATCTTGAATTGGGTTTTAATTTTCCTAATTCTCGAGAAGACACCCTATAAACTTTGGTGAGAGTGCCAACCTAAGATTAGTCATCTCAGATCACAAAGTAGTTATATTCTTTGTTTCTCTCTTCATCTTTGGGTTTTTATCTAATGATCCTTGACATAATCCTAAATGCGAAGAATAGAATCAAAATTTGAAAGTTCTTCCTTATCTTTAAATGTTCTTAGCATGTTATTTCTTTTTACCATTTTACTTTAGGTGGTTCATTCTTAACACCAAGGAGAAGTAAGGAAAGTTTGAACCAAAGGCTTATGAAGGTATGTTTCTGGATTACTTAACTAACAATAGGGCTTATAGAATATATGTTAAGATGACCGGCTTATTAAAGGAGCCTATGCATGTAGATTTCAACGAAACTTACAATGCAGATTGACGACCATATGATGAAGACAAAGGAGCAACCAGCTAGAAAATCAACTCACCATGTCACTCTTTGTGCTTCCCAACCCAACATAGGAACCTAAAGCTGAGGAAGTTAAAGCTAACGACGATCTTTCAATCAACTTCAACAAAGTAGAAGATAAAGCTCAGCCTCAACAACCTAGCTTAAATACTCCCATTGTATATCTAAGTTTTCCAAGAGAGATTAGAACTCATCACAATCACCCACTCGAAAGTATTGTTGATGATGTTCATAATCCTATCATGATGCGAGGTTGGCTAAATAAAATAATGAGCCATCCAGCTTTCATCTATTAATTAAACCTAAGAAGTTCGAGGATGTAGAAAGAGATGATTATTGGATGATCTCGATGCAAGAGAAGCTAGATCAGTTTAAACACAATGATGTTTGGGATTTAGTTCCTAAGCCCTAAGGAAAATCAATTATTAGCACCAAATGGGTTTTCAAAAACAAGCTTGATGAAGATGGCCTTGTTTTTAGATATAAGGATATACCTGTTGCTCAAGGCTACAATCAACAAGAAGGTATAGATTATGATGAAACCTATGCTTTTGTAGCTCAGTTTGAAGCAATCAGGATTCTATGTGCCTTTGCATCCCATATGAATTTCAAACTATTTCAAATGGATATTAAGAGTGCATTCCTAAATGGTTTTATTCAAGAGGAAGTATATGTGCGCTAGCTTGAGCATGTCTTCAAACTGAAGAAAGCTCTCAATGGATTGAAGCAGGCTCTTAGAGCTTGGTATGAGAGGTTGACCAATATCATTATCAGCAAAGGCTATGAAAGAGGGAAAGCAAATATGACTGTGTTAATTTGGCAAAAGAAGGAAGGCATGTTGCTTATCCAAATCTATGTGGATGAAATCATCTTTATTGTAACTGATGAGAAGATGTGAAAGGAGTTCAGCAAGCAAATGCAAAGTGAATTTGAAATGTCAATGATGGGAGGCTCAACTTTTTCCTTGGATTGCAAATCAAGCAAAGTGAAGATAGAATCTTCATCAATCAAGCAAAGTATGCCAAAGAAGTCCTGAAGAAGTTTGAAATAGAGCATTCAAAGCAATGTCCACTCCCATGGCCACTGACACAATTTTTAGTAAGGATGAAGCTAGTAAGCGTGTAGATAACAAGTTCTACAGAGCCCAAATTTCACTCCTAGAGGATTCAAAGCTGCTAACTATAGCAGAGATAAGCTCGATAGGAAAAAAACCATAGGATGATGCCATTTCCTTAGAGAATGCCATGTCTCATGGTATAGCAAGAAGCAAACTTCTATTTCACTGAGTATAGCTGAAGCTGAGTACACGGTGGTAGAAAATTGTGTAGCACAGTTGCTATGGATTAAACAGCAACTTGAGGATTATGGTTTAAAGCTAAAATGCCTTGAAGTTATATGTGATAACAAGAGCGCTATTAACTTGTCTAAGAATCCAATTCAACATGGTAGGATGAAGCATGTCAATATAAGACATCACTTCATAAGGGATCATGTGTTAAGGAGAGATGTTATGTTGGAGTATATTCCTTTAGAAGAATAACGAGCTAACATATTCACCAAACCATTAGTAAAGGAGCAATTCAATGTTCTTAGGCAGCTAATTGGAATGGTGAACCCCATGTGAAGAAAATTTCAGGGGATTTGGCTAAGTGTTGAAAGTCAAGTCTTAACTCAAACGAATGAGGTAACAAGTATTTAACACCTATAACATTTTAATGTAACATTTTGAGATTCAACTTTGTAGTTAAAACTCGAAATCTACTTCATCCAAAGGATGCTTTGAATTGGAACTGTCTAAAACCAAAACTCACTATTATACTAAAGCTTGTTAATCTTAGCATTGATTTTTCATATTGTGTTGTGTGACCTCCACATATCATCAGCAAGTTAAAGAGCCTATATAAGTGGGAGCTTATTGGAGAGAGAAGGTCACTTGCAATTCTGAAATCTCAATTGCTTTTATGAAAGAAACCTAATTTCTCTCTTCTTTAAAATCTCTCAACTATAATAGCGAAAACAAGGAAAACTCTGAAGCTCCAAGGCATGTCAAAGAAAAGAGCATATTTGTGCATATCGACCGAATTGTTGAGAGGATTATCTTTCCTCATGGAACCATCTTCATTGAGATCAATTGGCCAAAGAATCAAAACATTGGTCTAGTATTTGAAGTGGACTATGAACCATCCTTCACAAAGTCATCAAGAAACAGAATCTATGTCTATTCCTTTTATTGTAGGGTCCAATAATCAAGAGCTTGATCCAAAGCTTCTACAAAAATCTCTACTCCATTCAGGGGTACAATGATGTGTTGATGGTGGAAATCAACAATGTTTTGTACCTAATCTGTTTGAAGCTTGTGACTAGTCTCCTCAACATGCCATTGAAGGGCACTAGTCTAAGAACGATGGGAGATAAAGAGTAAGTTGTTGTCTTAGAATATTGGGAACTCCTTGCAGATTACGAATCTAGAGAAATAGCTACATTGGGGATGAGCTGGGAGGAAAGAGCTTGCCATAAGCTACTTTTGACGATGATTTTTCCCAAGACTTGGTCTTCAAGAAGCTGCACATACTTTGAGAGGTGCGTGCTACCATATGGTAGAAGGTAAGCAATTGAATTAGTCGACATTGATTCTTTGTCACCTGACCAAAGTTACTACCATCTACGATTACGGTTATCTGATCACCACCCTCATGAAGGCTTTGAGGATGGATGTTTCAAACTTTGTAGATGGAATAGGGGAAACTAAGATCCCGCTAAAGAGGATGTAAAATTTGAGCCACTTTATCCAGTTGAAGAACAAACAAATCCACACTCGCTACACCAAGGTTCAAGACCTTAAGCAGAAGATGGCAAAGGTGGAACTTACTATGTTCCTTGTAGATGTGCTGAAAGAAGATGAGGATGGCTTAATGGTAGAATTTGAAGACTCCAACAAGGGACCAACAAATGATCTTCCTCTCTTTGCTAATTTAGAGCAAATTTTTACCGCCTCTGCTCCCACCTCTCCAAAGACCAAGGTTACTAGTCAAAGGGTAAGAGCAAGCTTAACAAAATCAAGAGTAAGGGATGCACTTGCCCAGTCTCAAGCTAGTTAAAGGAATAAGCTAAAACTTAAGACTCGCACGTAGAAGGAAGTTGAGTTGAAATAAAGGGCTAAGGAAGAGGAGGATGCTAAAGAGCAAGGAGAAGGATTATGATAGAAGAAGCGCAAACTTGAGGTAGTTTAGGATGATGTTGGACAGGGTTTCTCTAAGAAAAGTAAAGAGGACGCTCAAACCATCAGTCTTGGCACCACTGCTGAAGTGGAGAAATTAATCTCCAAGTCCAAAGGTGATCAACATAAAGAAATACCACTATGCGCTTTAAGAAACATGTTCAAATAGTGAGCAGTGATGAGGATGTTGATGATGTGGAAGTCATCAATTAGGAAGAATCAACTCTTCCTTGTTCAAATATCCCAAGCCCAACTCACACATAGACTAAGATTCTTCCATCTGAGGCTAAGTTACCTGAGGGGTGACTCATCCTTGGGTCAATCAGCCAACCCCTAGGTACCTGAAAATCCTACCCTAATTTCTTCTATAAATCCTTCATCAACTTCTCTTGTAAATCTTGAAATTCCTTCTTTTGTAAATTCCAAATTACCTATTTCCATTGTAAATTTTCCTTCCAAAATACATTATACTGTAAATTCTCCTATATACACTCTTTCTCTAACCAATTCTTAAAAAAAGACCACCCATTCTTCAACTCCACCAAACACTCAAACAACTCTCATCCCTTCACCTGTAAAATCTAAACCAACCCCTACTTCTACTATACAAAGCACTTCTACACCTACCTTTTCTTCCAACCCATCCTCTACCCCTATAATCCCTCTTATTAGGGAAGTTCCTAAAGATGAGAACTCTACTCGGCAAGGAAAAGCAAGTGAGGATGTTACATAGGCAAATTTTATAGCTAGTGAAGCAACCCCCTCCAGCAGAAAGCCAGTCCAAGAGTACATGGTTGATTCAGCCATCTTGGCTTGGATAAGGTAGTTGGCAAAGAAGAAATTCCCAACTCTCTAAACTGATGTTGAGTTGGATGGAGCCGTAAGCCATGTGCTACTGATTGAAGAATTGACGGACTTGTCCATAAGATCCAGGGTGAAGCTTCTTGAGTTTGATGCTCATTCAAGTACTCCCTTTGAATCAGTCTACTTTGAAGAATTCAAGAAGATTTAAGGAAGCTTGTATGCAATCTGAAACAATCTTACGAAGGAAAGCGCTAAGAGCCTGGTGGATAAGATGGTGTTGACTATAATTGGACTTTCTAATTCTGCAGCTTAGCTAAATGCACCTATTCTTTTATCCTAACATTTACTATTATTTCTAAAGTAGTAGTAAGAAAGATAAAGGGTAGTATAGAAACTGCTGGAGAGCAACTGAGTAGTTTGAATGCTACTCTGGCAACTCAAGCTGCACTGTTTCATAAGTTTGGCAAAGAATAGGCTAAAATAAAGAGAAGCATAGATAATAAGATAAGTGAGTTATCCATGAAAGTCTAAGTAAATAAGGATCTTAGACACAACGTGTAAACTAATGGAGAATATGTCCAAGCTTATGGTCATCTATGATAAGAAAGTTGATAGGGTCATCAAGACAGTTGATGAGGATGCAAAGAAAATGGAGAAACATGTGCTGAACCTTGATGGTCTTGGAGAAAAACTTGGCTTTGCTTGTAAGGTCGTCAACGAGAATACTAATGAATTAGTAAGAAAAGCATAGAAAGCTCTCCTTGAATACCCTTAAGGATCGTCTTCATGATATGCAGAAGAATGTGGATCAATTGGTCACCACCGAGATGTATGACTCAATGGACATTGAGTTCACGGCTAAGACTATGAATAATTTTTGCCCTTGGGTAATTGATATGATAGCGAAGCTAAAGATCGCACTTTCTGCATCAGATTTATGAGGTCTCCTATAATGCTTTCAACATTTTTCCTGTCAAGAATTTGATCAAATCGGTCATCTCACCCCATGTCACCATTTGCTTCTCACTGAGATTAATTGTCAGTTCATCCTTACGTAGAAAGGAAAGGAATAGCTAGAGTAGGAAATCTCTCCAAACATCATAGGCAAGCAAGTGGACTTTTAGTTTGCTCTCAACTCTTTTAATGTATGCCTTGAACAGATTATCATGTCATAGATAATAAAGGGGGAGAGAGTGGTTGAAGATGTAACAAGGACTGCACAGCAATAAAGAGCTTCACTTTCATAAAAGCCTCAACATCCTCAACCTCATAACAGCAATAGCCTCAGCATCAACAGCACAATCAAACCAGCTATCCAAATGGCGGAGGATCATCTTCTTCTCAGTATCATAGATAGCTTTAGAATTGATTCAAACTTGTAATTACACCTTAATGTAACCACTTAGTGTAGATCACAATAAGTGCACAAGAAGCTTTTGTTATTAATGAAAATTTCAAGTTTGTTTCTATCAAAAGTTAAGAGCTTCTTAACTTAGTATATATGCTACGTTATTTCTACTTAAACTATAGTAAAATTAACCAAAAGACTAACCTCAAAAGAGAAGCTGAGTAAGATAAAGTCCCAAAGTTTAAAGGAAATTCCTCTAAGTATGGGGGAGTTAAGCTGATTGAAGAGAATCCACTCATTATTACAACACTTTTAGGATTCTTATATCTAGAAATATTTATTAAATTAATTTCTTCTACTACCTAGTTTGTTATTAGTTCTAAAATGAGGGAGATTATGGAACCCAAGTTAATATTACTTCACCATGCTTAAAACGTTTTGGAAATAACAAACTGTATAGGATAGGGAAATTAATTAAGTACTAAGTAGACTCTTAATAAAACAAGTTATACTTGATTTTTTTAAAGAAAATCAAATCAGTTTACTGAGTTTTAATTAAGTTACAGCTAAGAGTAAGAAAAGCTTAGTGAAGTTGAGCATCACATAGTTTGTATGATATAGACTCAGCGAAGCTGAGTAGCTTTTATTTTATAAAAGCTGAGTTGTTTTGACACTTCAGAAATTTACATTGTACACGTACATTTAACTCTTTCTATAAGAGACGGAATATTGTGTTAGTTCTTTTTCAGGTTAAAAGGTAGTGACATTAAAAAGGATACACAAGTGGTTCTCACAACAAAAAGGTGTCAATACGGAATGTTAGAAATTCCTCACTAAAGTCCAAGGCAAAGGGCATCTTCTGACATGCACCATTTTCCAATATCTCTATGCTCCTCTACAATGTCAAATTTATCACAATTCTCCATTTGCATGTCGCACCCCTCTCCATCAGAATAAATTTTTTTGAAGGAAATGAGTTTTTGACATTATAAGATTAACGATTTAATCTCACGCTTCAATGTTCAAAATTTCTATGTCTAAACATCTTAAAATTAGTTTCAAACAGAAAGATTCAAAAGTTGCGATGATAAGATAAATTGAAGATCAAGTCAGGATGAGAAGTTTGCAATGGCTATTTCCAAATCTTCCAAATATAAATAGAATATTGAAGCAGATGTTCAAACTTGGTGAATCATCTCGAATTTCTTAAGAGTTGAAATATTGTCAAAATATTACAAGCATTCAATAGCAAATGCAAATTGATCAATCAGTGTGTAATAGAGATAATTTATCGTAGATTTAATATTGTAAAAGGATTCAACGATTTTTATAAGTTGAAATCCTTAGTTCGCAATTTCTTATTCAAATCTGAGTGATAATTTAGGAGGCATACCTAAACTGTATTTGAGAGGTAATTAAAAAGGAAGGTACTCTTTGTAATATCTTTTACCCGCTGTAAAGGCTTCTCCACCTAAGGAAGTAAAGAAACACTAGTGGATTAAATATTGGAAAGGAATTCGAGGACTAGAGGTAGGCTTGGGGCTTAACCAAGATGAAATCTTAGGTGCTAAAGTTTTCTAACCTTTGTTGATTGTCTTTATGGCATCTTGCTCATTCATCATTATCTTTGTTTTACTAGTTAAGCTTGAAAAAACCAATTCAATTTGAGTAAAGTACTCAGCATGGATTGAAGATAAACTAAGTAAGCGAAGCTGAGTAGTTTATATTTTGTAGACCTACACTTAACACATACTTACTCATAACACATAAAAAATAACTTGGAAAAGAATTTTATAAATGTTAGAAAGAACCAAGTAACTACATTCACCCCCCTATGTTGAGTTATTTAAGCTATTTTGAACCAACATTCTTCTGCAAAATAAATCCAAGAATTAAAACATGCCTTCACACATTACTAACTTCATAATCATTTTTTCCTACATGCATATTTGTCCCTGAATAATCATTTCTTATGCTTGTATACCTTATTACGTGGGTGGCCGAAGTCCACTCCGAAGCGAGGGACAAGAAGCTTTGGTTCAATAGCTTCTAAGATAACCTGATGATTTTTGGCCAAGCCATTGCCAAGAGTGGTGTAACAAAATTTCTTCATCCATTTCCCCATACTCGGCTGTAAGTAAAGATAGCCGGTGGGTACCTTTTTTCTTTCCCTTTCTAACGGTGGCCACACTAAGCGTAGATTAATTTTCCTTAGAAGCCGCAGCAACCAAGACTGACTCCTCATCTACCATTATGGTGATGAATTTTCCATGATGGTAGAGCTTAATTTTTGGTAAAGGGTGGAAGGAACAACTCGGATTGAATGAATCCACGTTCTACTAAGAGCAATGAGTAGGTGACTAGGATAACAATTGATAAGTGTATAATTACACTTATTTTCATATTAATTTTATACACTAAACACTACAGTTTAAATCATTTTTATACTTCATATAAAAGATTTCATGTGGTATGTAGTAGTTTTTTATGCAAATGCAGATACAAGGTAAATCTTGCGAGTAAAATGATCTAAAGTGGAATTCAATGAAAAAAGAGTGAAAAAGGTGCAAAAAGATGCGTAGAACATAAAGAATTGGCTTAGGTCGAAACTATCAAAGATCGATGAAGTTACAAGGAGAATTCTGAAGAAAAATGCAATTCACGGTCGTGACAATCATTCACGGTCGTGACTTGTTCTTCTTCAAAACAAAAAATCTTCCAATCAAAGATTCACGGTTGTGACTTGTATATCGCGGTCTTGACTTGGATGGTTTTCTGGTTTTATCTTCTTAGTTACCAACCGCCAGATAAGGATGATCAACTGCCATCAACTAGCAACAAATAGGTTTAGAAAAGTTATTTCATGTGTTGCTCTATAGTGAATAATTGAACAACTGGATATTTTGAACTGAGTGTGTTAGATTAGTTTAGTAAATCTAACATCTTTGTTGAACTTGCATGTTTTCTCTGCTATTCTTATTTCGTAGGAAAAATCTACGTATTTAGATTCTATAATCTTTCATAACTATATTTACTCATTCTTCATTCTAACTCTCCTATCCAAAATATCAAATCTATTTTATTTTTTTATTCTGTCTTCCTTATTGATCTTTGACTTGGTTCCTTCCCTGTGGGTTCGATATCTTTTAAAACTACATCGCAACTATATACTTGCAGTTATCATCATTTTTCTATTTGATAAGAGGTACTGACAACACCTATACTTTACGTGAACAAGTTTTTGGCGCCATTAATATATAGCCAAATCTTGCAAAAAAATTATTAAACTTATTAGTAGAAAAGTGGTGAACAATAATCCCGGTGCACACAACTTAGGCCTTCACTTCCCCCATGTTGACTTTGATTTCAAAAACTCCGCCACTCCCCTCCTTGTGTCGTTTGCTGTGCGGATGATGGTGGTGGATTTGACCAATATTGACTCTTTAAAGTCTAAATGGGGTAGGACCTTAAGAGGATAAAGGTTAAGGATAGATCCATCACCGACCATCATGAAAGTTATAGCCCTACCAAAGATCTTAACCTTGAAGGGCCTTAATGTGTTTTTGGAACTAGGCGCGTAAATCTGACTAGTCAAACTTGATTACCCTGGCTTTTCTTTCAATGGAATTCCTTTGCCAATAATAGAACACTTCTCAATGATTGAAGTGGTCAAAGTCATGTCCATTTCTAGCTGTTTTTAGACCATGCCTCTTCTATGGCATCAGAATGGGTGAGCAGTTTCCATGTGCTAAACTTAGCCATGGTGTTCTGTTGGTTAACTAGGGGAGCAATCTCTAACAATTCTTCAACGAACAACATGGGGAAGGGAGGATCATTGGAGGTGAGCTCTATGTCCTTTCTTGGCTACTTAGCCTTTACTTGCTCAAATTCATTAGGTTGGTATACCTACCACTCCTCGTTACAAGCAGGACTCCTTCCTTTACCACCCGTGTTTCTACAGCAGACTATAAAAGATAAATTGGAATAAGATGTAGCATGGAGACATCCTTTAGCTCATAGCTATATAGAATGATATGGTTCAGGCTCACTACAACCACTTCTTCAACTACCATGGCTTTTTTATTGTCAAAATTCAACACATAGTTATCAATGTTGATTGAAGTAGGCTGATCACTCCCAATAACATCAATGAGCTCTACTTCCGCACTCAAGATCTCAACGGTAGATTCATCTTCGAACATCAACCCCTTGACTATAGAATTAACTCATGGGTTAGATTGTAGCAGCATATCAAACACAAATTTCAAGAGGACGCCAATCCCAACTACATTAAGCAGTTGAGGTATCTTCGAGACTATGCGCTCCATCTTTTCAACCTTCTCGAAGATATCATCATAGCTATAAAAGTATCAAGCTCTATGTATTGGTGATATTTTGGAAGTAGACCCCATATCACCAGACTCCATTTTAAAACCTATGCTCAGGTGAAGTAGCACTTTAAGAGCCATTCATCTCTAGTATTAGGCGTTGAATGACTCACCATACCTTTACCTACAAGCGTGGAACTCATCCACATCAATCCTAGGCCTCTCATTGTAGATGAATTGAATTTCAAATTCATAGGAAAATGCCTCCAAACTCTTCCTAAATCTTCAAGGCAAGCTCATATATCACTCAGAAGCCATTTTATTTAAGGAGCACGGGAATAACATGGACAAAGCTGAGTTAGAGAAGCCTTGCACTTTCAAGATGACATCAAAGCGAACGATATGGAAGGTAGGTGATCCTTCCCAAATGATAGATAAGAATTCAGACCATATTGAAACGTGGCTCGGAAGACCTAGGGAGAGACAGGCCATTTGGAGAACTTGCATCATCTTCTAAAACTTCTATAACATAATTTGGGGGTAAACAAGTCCCCATAGTCATCACTTGCTGCATTTCCTCTTCTCTCACCCTTTACAACCAGCATAACATATACTCTGGGGTCATTCCTGAATTAAACATCCCAACCTTTTTATCGTATTGGGGTACTATGTTAGTCATAGTACTCGGCTTCAACGCCAGGGCATGGATTTGCTTCTTCTCTACCAACTTCTGAATATTTCACAGAATAAGATTAGAGTTGTTGGTGTGGTACCCATGGGCAACATGATATGTGCAAAAAGTGCTCCACTCATTTTTCTTTGAAGGTGAAAAGGGCTTAAGATTATTGAGAAATATGAGCTCTTAGAGCATAGCAAAGAATTCCATCAAATTCAAGACATAGGGAGATATTCCATGGAGAAAGTCCATGAAAGGTCCAACCACATGAACCTTGATGAGCTACATCAATTAAATTGCAGTCCGCGTGTTAGATTGCTTAGGATTTGTAAGGGTGGAAGCATGAGCGAATACATCATTTGACTTTCTATACCAAGTCTCTTGTTGACTTGTTTTGGCTGTGTGCTCAAGCCCATGAGTTCTCTCTAGCTTTTTAGCTTTCTCATGAACTTCATTGTAACTAGAGAATTTATCTTCGTCAAGTTACATCTTGTTAAAAGGCAACGCATCATCAAACAATTTTACTATCATCTCGGAAAGACTAAGTCTATCCTTGAGCAAGACTTGTATGGCCATCCACCTCTCGTAGTAGGCTTGACTATTTATGTGGTTCTTTGCTTCACAGCCTTAAGATTTATAATAATTATCTTCATTTGGTTGTTGAAGCCATAATGCTCGATAAATGCCTCAGATAGGCACTGATAATCATTTATTATATCATTGGGGAGGTTATTAAATTATTCATCAATGGTAACACCCAAAGTTGTAATGAGCATTTGAGAAAGAATTTTATCTCTCAATTTTCTAGCTCTCATCACCATTTAGTAATTTTTTTATATATGAGTGAGGATCTCCCACTCCATTATAATTTACAAATTCTAGCATGAAATTGTCCGAAACCTAATCTTCATCCCTAAGAGAGCTAGTTAATTTAGGATAAGCCTGAAGAAGGTTGGCTTGCAAGGCCAAGAATTGCTACCATAAATTTGCCAACTTGAGGGAGAGTCCTTGTGGTGTAGATCCCTTAACCCCTTGGGAAAAGATCTCTGAGTTTCAATAGTTGCCGAGAAAAAAGGTGGAGGCTGAATGTGGGTAATGCCTCTTAATGAGACTAAAGATGATAGCGCATTTTACTACTACAGGAAGCTTTGAAACTTATTTTCAATGATTATCGGCTAAGAGAAGGAATTCCGATACTAAGATGCCCCTTGAATGGGAGCAGTTAAGGGCTGAGAATTGAACTCCTACAAAGATGGCATAGAAGGAGCTGGAAAAAAGAAGCTGAAATCCCGCATTCAGAAAAATAGAAGAGATATTACCAAAGTGACTCGGAAACTGTATTCGAAAAGTTGAACCTGAAGGACCCTTGAAAGAAAATTTAGGCATGACTTGCCTAGGTATGGCTTGCATAGGCACTCTAAATAGAAAGAAATTTTGAGAACTAGGGCGGCTCTACTAACCCAATCACTAGCCTTGCTGAAGATGCCCGTACCCGAGCCGGCCACAAATTGATACTGAGCTTGATTCTTAAGAGAATTCTAATTAGATTGAAGAGTAGAGGGCTTCCTCTAAATCACAACTAGGAAAAGTCAAGAAGAACCCAAGTGAAGATCCCCATGGGTTGACTGACCATTAGTAGGAGAAAGTTCTTATTCAAAAATGTAATCGGAATTCCTCTCCTTGAAAAGAAGAGCCTTGATAAAAGCTTGATGAGCTTCTTGAGACTATGGATTAGTAAGCATTCTAGTAATCACTAACTCTGAATCTAATCCATTAGCAGATTGAAAACCTCCCCTCGGGTTGGAGTCGATTAGCTACTGATGTTGCTCACCCTGATGGCTCGCATCCTCTCCTAAAGGATTAACCATATCTAAAAGTGAAAGCTGATCGGACTAATCGAAGTTTGAATCAGACCTCTTATTGTATAAGAAAACACAACACCTTCTTTCTTCCATTGTGCCGATCTTTGGAGACAAATAGACTAAGCGCTCCTTCGGACGCATCCACGATGAATATCGAACAAGAGGAATTAGGATATGCATGTGTTGATGTTCATGGGGTTCATAATGATCGCGAAAAGGCTTGTTGAATGCTCATGAAGGGAATGTAATTATTCTTATATATAGAGGTCGAGAGATTAAAGTGGTCTATCAAAAGAATGAGTTTGAATGGAATAAATTAAATGGTCTTTTTTACCTTAAAACAAGATGATAAAGAGAGGTAAACATTACCACGATAACATCCTTATTTTATGACTGAATGATAACATTTATTTTCGGGTAAGATAATGTGTTATACACTTATGATGAATTTACAAATGAATGAATGAATTAATGTTATGTTTATTCGGGGTCGCCAATGTGGCGAAATGAATGAGTTGAGTATATGACTCAAATTGGGTAGCTTTTCAGATGCCGATTAGGTATCGTAAATGTTGGGATATGACATGTTGATGGGTTTCCTAAAGTGATGCAACCTCCAGCATCTTTATAAATAATGAATACCAAAGAGGTATTTTATGATGGTTTGGTTTTATTCATAATGCGATGAATCTTAAAATATTAAAAAGAATGAGTGTGTGTAAATGTTAGTGTCTATGCAAAATAATGTGTTAGTTTGATATACATGGTGTGAGATATTTTTTTATTTGCATATGTAAATGGATGGAAAGCGATTAAACACATAACACGTATCATGGATATCTCACACCATGTAACACATAACACGTTTAGAGGTCGATAAACTCATTTAACGACTTTTCAATAATTATCAAAGTCTTATAAAATTTTAAGTTAAAAAAAGAAGAATGATCCCTAGTGAATTCACCGCTGTGAGCGGATGACTTTCTACCCACGTGATCGTCACAAGGCACCGCCCCTTGGAGATGGGGTGTGAGGTTTTTGTGAGAAAGAGGAAATAAATGCTATGGAAAGACACGAGGCCAAAACCTCTAGCCTACGTTACGGAGTCATCATCCCGATCAACTCTTTCAGGAAATTTGGTAAAGCCTAGATTCATTAAGCCTAAGTCGCATCGTCGTGCATAGGTACAGGTCTAAATGAGTTACTTACTTCATCTTTATTTGAGTTAATATTACATACATATCACCACTTTTAAGATATTTTGACTGTTTCTAGTCATTTTCGATTTATGTTAGTATTTAACACTACAAACTACAAGGAAGAGATAAATAAATAAAGGAAAGTGATAAA
This sequence comes from Euphorbia schlechtendalii, assembly GCA_949673415.1. Lineage (NCBI taxonomy): Eukaryota > Viridiplantae > Streptophyta > Magnoliopsida > Malpighiales > Euphorbiaceae > Euphorbia > Euphorbia schlechtendalii. The sequence goes on along the minus strand of CATIWQ010094170.1, from coordinate 19,951 downwards.
TAAATAAATAAATACAAGGCTTCTAACCTAAGGGGGTAGGGCAAAATAATAATACAAAAACCAGGTTCAATATAAAAACTGTGCTAAATACAAATGATATACAAATACATTTGAATTTAGAATTTTGATACTTGAAGAAAAATAAAACCCTAACCTAGATCTAACTGCATCCATAAAGGTTAGCACAAGATATATGACAACATTATGGTATAGTTAGTATACGAAACAAGATGTAATAAGTAGCATAAGTTAAATTAGGGTGAATAGCATGTGTATGGATTAAAAAGTGGAGAATTTGGGTTCCCTACGGGCTTTTATTTGAAAATAATTGATTTTAGACTTGATTATAACCAAAATTCATTATTTGAGATTATGCATGGCATAAATGTGGTCACTTATTAGAGAAAAATAAATTTCCCGTCATGTGTGGGTCTAAAATAGTGAAAAACTATCAAAAACTAAGGCATAAACAACAAATTTGGGAGGCAAGCTAGTACTGGACAAATATCCATCTGACCAATTGGGAACTGCCTTATAGGGGTTGAAAATGATCCAATAAGATGGCTCTGGTCTGGTACTCTAGACCGATCAGTACCTACCTTTCAAGTTGAGAATAGGGACCGCTACCGACCTCTTAGGTCGGTATCGCCCCTAAGGTAGGCTCGTACCGATCTGACTAGATAAGTAACAGTTTGTTCCTGGGATAAGCCCTAAATTGAACCCAAAAACATAATCAAATGCATAAAAAACATGCTAAGAGTCTCCAAAATCTCAAAATCTTACTCCTTAGACGTGAATCCATGACTTTTGGAGCCTGAAGGGCCAGAAAAGAGATCCTCGGAGCCTTTTGCTTGATTTTTTGAAGAAAAAGTGGTGGAAAGTTCATTTGAGTGAGGGAATAGGAAACTTGAGAGCTAGATTTTAGTCTCTAACTTTGAAGAACCCGAAAGGAAAGAGTTATCAAAGAAAATAATGTTGGAAAAATGCAAGTGGGGATATTTCCTAACTTTTCTCTAAGAAACCCTTAGATTTTCTGTCCCTAATCTCTCTCTAAAATTTTCGAAAGTGGAAAAAGTTTCCTAAACCCCAAAACCCTATTTTTTAGGCTTTTATAAAAATTAGTAAAAGATGCAATTAGAGGTAGGTTAAAGGGTATATTTGAGAAAGGGTAAAAATAATTAAGGGTAAAATAGGAAGAAAATAAAATAGGAGTGGTTGGCATATTAGTTGAAACCGGCCTTGCAACGTGGGTAAGGCCGGTGCCGATCTAACCTAGAAATCCTCAGGTCAGGAATGGTTTATTGGGTGAATGGGTACCTGTGTAGAATGCTGGTACTAGTTTGCTTTGGTGGACTAGTATCTGACCAGTCCTTATCCGCTTAGCATACTGATTCGAAAGGTGGGACTGGTCTAGGCCGGTTCGGATGGGATGGATAGGATAGGGTTATTTTCATATTTTTGTTGGTTTTGAGTGGTTTTTTATGGTTTGGGTTGTTTGAATGATTTTGGGTTCCAGAAGGTCCAAACATCTCCTTCGAACATCTCATAACCTCAATACGGATCACAGGAACTGGAGAGTAAGTGAAAATATTTCTCATCATCGCTTCACGAGAGGGACCAACAATCCCATGCTCACAACCTCTCTGATAAGTTTCTCGATGTTCTTCAACCTGAAAGGCATGACCTTGTGTAGTGAACCCACTTTGTGATGAAAGTAGTTCTATCTTTTTAGCAATGTCCATGAGAATCTGGTTATACTCAGAGAACCCATCCATAATGGAGTACATAGCAACCCTGGCGGCAACGTCAACAAATACATCAATGTGTGGCATTGGAAAAAAATATTTCAGAGAGGCCTTATTCAAATCTCGAATTCGGAACAAACCCAAACCTTTCCTTCCTTCTTTGCTACTAGGATAGTGTTGGCTAGCCAAGTTAGATACTCGACAACCTCGAGGAACATAGCTTCAATATGTTTTGCAACTTCAACCTTAACTTTCTTGTCCAATTCTAGTCTTAACCTTTATAGATTTTGCTTAACAGATTTGATTTAAGGGTTAATAGAGATTCTAAGCTTGGTGATTACTCCATAAGCCCCATGCATGTTTCGTATGACTAGGAAATCACTACAACGTTGTGAGTGGATGACAGTTTGGACAAATGCAGCTACCACGAGGTACCGGCCTTGTGAGATAGGGCATGGGGGTTTTTGAGAAATACGTTGAAATAAAATTTTTGGAAGACTCAATGCATAAACCAATATCTTATGTTATAGAGTTGCCACTCAGAATAGCTCTTTCGAGAAATTTGGTACAACCTAGATCCGTTAAGCCTAAACCTTACCATAGTATATAGATTTGAGTTCGAATGAGTTACCTAATTCATCATTATTTGAGTTAGAAGTACAAGCATGTCACCACCTTTAAGATATTTTAATAAATATTTTAGCCATTTTTTATTTATAGTTGTCATTTACAACATCCATAGACGAAAAATGATAAATAATTAAATAATGTGATAAACAAACAATCTAAAACAATAAAGTAAGTTAATAGGCTTCTAACCTAAAGGGGAAGGGCAAATCATAATATATAATCAAGGGTATATGAATGACCCTAAGTACATTTGATCTAAAAATACATTTTTATTTATAAATGTGATACTCATAGGAAAATAAAACCTAGCATACATCTAACCTAAACTGCATGCATCCACAAAGGTTAGAACATGATATATCACAACAATCATGGCACAGTTAGTATACAATACAAGACTCAGTTAGTAATATAAGTTAGATTAGAGTGATTGCGGTTTGATTGATTAAAAATGGTAAATTCGAGCTTCCCATGCTCTTTTATATGAAAAATATTTGTTTCAGACTCGATTAATTAATAAATTTTATTATTGATGATGATACATGTCATAGGTTGGGCTGGTTATCAAGGAAAATGTGTTTCGCGTTGTTGGGGTAACCTAAAACAATGTGAAAAAGAGAATCTAGATAAAAAACCAAGATACGCATTCTATCCGGGGAAAGGGTCGGTACCCCCTTGAGCTTACAGAACCAGCCTCAAGGGTGAGGTCAATACCGGCCAATTCATGATGCTACTGGCCTTGCAGCCTGGAATATCCAAATAGAGGAAATAGGAAGGGGTGGGGTTGTTCCCAAAATGTTGGGCCGGTACTGGCCCATTCGAAAAAGACCCTGTACCAGCCCGATACATGGGGCTAGTCCGATCAGTTATACCAATGCTAGGCTAATTCATCTTGAGGTGGATTTTTTAGAACATATTAGATTTTTCAGAGGGTGTTTTTTAGGTTTTTTTAATGGTTTTGAACAATTTTGATGACTTTATATGGTTTGATTTAGATGGTTTTGGTTTTCAAAGGCCCGAAGATCTTTTCTGTATGTGTTGTAACCTCGATGAGGATCACTTGAACTAGAGTGCAAGTGGAAATATTTTTCTTCATCACTTCGTGAGAGAACCTAAAAGTCCATGCTCATAGCCTTCCCCTAGTGTGATGACCATTGATACAGGTCATGATGGTCAAGCAAAAATAGCAAGGAATATAAATCATACTTGATGTGGCATGAGTTGTCAGAGTTGACCTCTAGGTGTCAAGGAAGAGTCCAAGTTAACCTCAAAACATGGAAGACCTACGCGCTCTTTAGAAAAAAAGATTGATCTCTGACCTTTCAGGAACACAGGAAATGTGTTATCGAAGTTGACCTCGGAATGCGAAAGATAGCGCACTCTTTAGAAAAGATATTGACCTTTGACCTTTCTAGATTATTGGAAACATGGTATCGAAGTTGATCTTAGAACATGGAAGACCATCGTGCTCTTTGGAAATCCAAACAAGAATGATTTTTTACCTTTCAGAATCATTTAAAATGGGGTGTCGAAGTAGACCTCAAAACAAGGAAAACCACCATGATATTTGGAAAAGTGATTGACATTCGATCATTCGAGATGACTCGAAACATAGTGTTAAAGTTGACCTCAAAACACGAAAGACCAACATGCTCTTTGGAATGCCAACTAGGTTGACCTTGGGTCTTATACGACCTTTCAAGTTCTTGAGAAATACTGTGTCTCTAAACGTAGAAGACCGTCGTGCTCCTTGAAGCCCCAACCAGATTGACCTCCATGTGCTATATGACCTTTTGGGAACTCTTGGAAAAGATAGAGTTCTCTATGTTGACCTTGGAATAGGAACTTTGGCAAGGTTGGCATCTAAGGTTAGAGTGCCTAGTTATAACCCTTAATTTTGATCTCCAAAATGTGTACCCTTAATTCTAATCTCCAAAATGTGTCTGGAAAAATGTTCATGGAAGAAAATATTATTTTGAAGTCACTAATGTGTAAAGGCATGTTTTAGCTCCTTGATTAACTTTGCGGATTCAAAATATTTTACCCCTTCAATCAAGAGTTAAAACACAAAGAAAACTAATTAAGTAAGAGAATTCGGCCTTATCTGAAATATTTGTTGATGTAAAATTACCTCTTGCATAAATTGTTGCCTCGTAGAAGGCTTAAGTATTTTATAAGGATGTATTTAAATTTCCAGTTTAACTCCATGGGGATAAAAAGGATTTAGTAGTAAAGGCTGTGCAAGGTTTTGATTTCAAAAATAAGGTTTGGAATACTGAATTTGGTTTTGATCTCTAAAATGTGGTTTGTAAAATGGATTTGATTTTGATTTCTAAAATGTAGTTTGAAAAATTGATTTAATTTTAATCTTCAAAATGTGGTTTGGAAGACGTATTTGGTTTTGATTTCTAAATTATGGTTTGGAAAATTGATTTTATTTTGATCTCCAAATGGGGTTTGGAAGATCGTTGACTGGGGAAAATGTGTTTGGTTTTCAAGCTAAAGGGAGCCGAGGAAAAGAGGAAATGGCATTGATGCTGATGATGATGGTGATGGGGCAGGATAGTGGCCCGTCAAGGATGGTGATGTGGGAAGACAATTGCATGACAAGGATGGAGTTGTAGAAAAATAGTGACATGGGAAGAAAGTGTTGTGGTAAAGTGAAGTCATGGTAAGATTGTGGCGTGACAAGGATAGAGATGTGGTAAGATAATGGTACCTCAAGGTGAAGTCACGGTAAGAAAGTGGTGTGAAAATGATTGAGTTGTGGCAATATAGTGGCACGGTAAGGATGGAAACATTTCAAGACAGTGGTGCGATAAGGTGAGCTCAAGGCAAGATAGTGGCATGACAAGGACGGAGTCATGGAATGATAAGGATGGAGAAGTGGCAAGACAGTGGATTGCTAAGGTGAATTCATGGGTAAGATAGGGACGTGACTTGTATGAAATCACGGTGAGACAGTGGCATGAAAATGATAGAGACGCGATAAGATAGTGGCGCAGGAAGGTGAGGTCACGGCAAGACAGTGAAGTCACAAAGGATGGAGTTGTGGCAAGACAGTGACACGACAAGGAAGGTGACACGGTAAGACAATGTCACAACAAGGATGATGATGTGGCAATAAAGTGGTGTGACAAGGTCTTGTGATAAATTATTCACGTATATGTTCATGTGAATGAAATAATTTGAATACTAGCATGTATGGTATTTACTAGCTTAATTAATTATTTATGTGTATGTTTGTATGAATATATGTATATGCATGAGGATGTCATATTTTTTTGGTTGCTTTAGTAGGCTAGCTAATGCTCTTGTGGTGACTAAGCAAGCTTGAGTGATTATGGTAGGACTCATGTGGATTGGTGACAAAAATGAACTTGGATCTGAGTCGAAGTTTGATTTGAGGTTGGATTAGGGCCTAGTTTGAAGCTTGAATATAGTTCATGGTAGATTTGGATGATTTTCAAACATTTCACACTTGGATTCTTATTGTTTGTGGCACTAACCATTTAGACATTGTCCTATACCTTATCCATTATTTATCAAGCATTAAGCTTGTTTGGTTTCTTCGCATTGTTCCAGTGGATGTATTTAAGGAAGACATGGATTCAGAAATTGATGATGAAGAAGAGGTTGATCAGGAGATGGAAGATGAAATTCCTATTAGGGAACATCTAAAGAGGACGAAGGCTGTACTTAGTCAAGAAGCAAAGAAAGCTTGGGAGAAAGCCATTCCTGTACAGGAAAAGAAGAAGATGAGGTTCTTGGTAAGATGGCACCTAAGAAGATAAAGCTTAAAGACTAGGGAAGAGTTATAGAAGAGGCTAAGAAGGCTGAAGAATCTGGAGAGAGTGATGGAGAAATTGATGCTTCTAATCTTCCACCTCATAGGCATGAGTTTGTGGAGTAGGTCCAACAGATGACTATGAATGAGTTGGAGCAGGAATTGAAGAAGGAAAAGAGGAAATTCTCTCACGATCAGCTTGAAGCAACAAATCTTTTAGAGAAGGATGATAAGAAATTAAATGGGACTCAAAAGAAGATGAGTGCCCTTAACAGAGCAAAGAGAAACATCAAGCTTGTAGAGAGTGAGGATGAAATTGAAGAATCATCCATGACAAGTTTAAAAAATACGATGGTGAAAACTCTAATACTCAATCGAAGGAGAAATCCTCAAAAATCACTTAGCAAGATGATTTACCTAAGGATGATCCATCCTTGGATCAAATAGCTAACCCATGGGTAAAAAATTCACCATTCCCTACAACTAAACCTTATCTTTCTACTTCTAACACAATTTCATCACAACAAAAGACTAACCTTCTTCACAACCTCGAACTTCACAATCATCCATTCCTTCACCAAAACAAAAGTCTCAACTGTGTCCTTCTACTTCCTTGTTGTAAATTCTCCGCAATCCTTACCAAAAGAAAACACAGATTCTTCCACTTTTCCACCTTCTACGAATTCTCAACTTAACCTTTCTTTAAACCAAACCTCTACCCCCTTGATCCCTCATATTGTGGATGTTCCTCATACTATGAACTACGCTCAAGAGGAAACACCAGCGGTTGTTAGTGATGCTGAGGCAAATTCTATAATAAAAGAAATCAACTCTCCTTAGCAGAAATCAAGTCCAAGAGGACACTAATATTTTTCTATCATGGTAAAGATAAGAGAAATAGCAAGGGCTAAATATGGATCTACCAAATCTAATGTTGAGTTAGATGTAGTAGTAAGCTAAGTGCTACTAGTTTTGGAATTCACGGTGTGTTCTAAAAAGAATAAGGCTGTAATGCCTAGGTTTGAGGAGCACAAAAGCATCTCTACTGAATCAATTTATTATGAAGTATTTGAAAGAATTCAATGGAGCTTGCTGACCATAAGGAAACACCTTGAAAGGAGAGCGCTAAAATTCTTATGTACAAGATGGATACTATTTTCACTAGATTTACTAACTCTACACCACAACTAAACTCAATAATGTCTACTATCCTAACCTCCAACATCATTTGCCAATTTTATGGTTGGTAGAGTGAAGGGAAACACTGATAATGAATTTATGTAGCTAAGCAGCATCAATCATGTTCTAGGCGAACAAGTGACTCAGTTTTACAAGTTTGATGAAGAATAAGGAACAAGCAAGACCAGTACGGATTAGATCCTTAAGTAGCTATTGGAAAAGCTGGATACTCAAGTAGATGTTCAATGTAACAAAGCAAATACTATGGATAAGATTTCCATGCTAATGCTCAAATATAATGAAAAGTTTAATGCGTTGATTAAGCATGCTGATAAGCCTGTTGTGGACTCAATAGTACTGGACTAAAAGCTCAATGCTACTTGTGTAGTGATCAAGTCTAATGCTAAGGATATTGTCAATGATTAACAAAAGGTTGTGATATTTTCTATCGGAAATATATCTCTAGAATCTAGTTCATAGGTGGATCCAGAGAACGGTTTTACTATGCATAAGAAGCTCAATGTCCTAGATAATAAACTCCACCTGATGTAAGATAACATCAAAGACCTCATGGACATTAGTTTGGAAGATGCTCAAGATACTGACTATGCAGCAAAAAACTTGTAGGCTATAGCTCCAAGGATTATTAACATAGAAGCACAATTGAAGGTTGCACTGTCAGTAGGAGACTTTCGTGGACTGCTACAGTGGTTCCAACATTTTGCTTTCCAGATTTTAACCTAGTAGCGCACCTCACCAAATCTCACCATTATTTGCTGAATGAACTTAAAAGACAAGATGTCTTATCCTCTCCAACAAGAGATCAGCTAGAATAAGAGATTAATCTTGTGATTACTAAGAAGCAGGAGATATTCTCTCAAGCCTTGGACTCATTTAATGCTTTTTTCAACCAATTAGCAATAGAACAACTAACAAAGGGGGGAGAAGGTAGCGCAAGATGCACATAAAAAAGCCCACAATCTCAACCTCTATCCTATTAAGACCACAAAAACTAGAATCTTCCCAATAATAGCCTAATAATCAACCTCCACTTCAATGAGGAAGAGTAGATCCAAAGAGAAGATAGGCTAGTTGAGCTTTTAACAATTATTATAATAGTTCTTAATGTATCAGCTTAGTATAGAACACCCATAGTGTACTTATTAAGTTCATATCATGAAAAGATTGTAATTTTTGCTCCCAGTTAAGAACTTCTTACCATTTATATGTTATTGATTTCTAGAACAATTCATGCTTTTCAAGAATCAATATGGATAACCTTTAGAGAAGTTGATTAAGACACATTCGAAGTTCAAGGAAAAGCTCACTCAGTATGGGGGAGTCTTGCTAACCAAAAGATGTTCACTCAGCATGGGGGAGTCTATGCTTACTAAAGGGAGTTCAGTCTGGATAGGGAGTCTTTTATTATCAACCAAATATTCTAAATCATAAACTTACTCGGTCCACTTAGCTTAAATAATCAATCAGAGGGGAGTTGAATGACTATTTAACTTAATCTATTATGATTTAAAATCTTTAGCCAAGTTATGTTATATGTATGCTAATATAAACTTGATGAGTGCAAACTAAGATAAAACACAAACCACTCAGCTTGAGCTGATCTTGGTTCACAAACTATGTTGAGTAAATTCTTACTCAAACTATGATGGAATTTTAAGCAAGGATAAATGAGAAACATGTGTTGATGTATGAGCTAAAATGTCAAAGATAAAAGATATATGAAAGGATAGAAAACACTTTGATTTATTTTAGTTAGGCCTCTAGTCTATCTCTAGTTCTCTGATACCTTTTTTGAGCTTTAATCCATGAGTGCTCCTTCAATTAAATAGGTGGAGAAGACTTTGATAGCTGGTCGAATTATAAGCTGGTACCTTCAAAGCTTAAATACTACTCAACTGAAGTTGAGCACTCTTCTCAACCTAATCTCTCACAATTTTAGAATAAAGTTTGATCTAACAACAAGAAACACAACTTATACAATATCGGTTCCTTTACAATTAATTGACTTAGCTCACTCTAGGTCAAATTGGATTCTCTCTGTTACAAACTAATTTGAATTCAATGTTTGCTTTGGGATTGCTCGATTTGGAAATTCCAAGGCTGTGATTACTTTGATAGAGTTTTGGTTTTTTAGAAATTCAAGTTGATTCACCAAGTTGTAAACTTATGCTCCAATCTCTATTTATACTTGTAGATTCCTAAAAGTAGCCATTGTAAATTTCTCATCTTGAATTTAGCTCTCAAAATCTCCTCTCTTCACCACTTCGAATACTATCCATTTGAAACAGATTTAAAGACGTTTAGAGATAGAAATTTTGTCTGTTTAGGTCAAATATTAATCCTTAAATTTAATATATCTTCAATGACTCTTTCCTTCAAGTAGATGCAATGTGTAGATAGTTGATTGAATGCTTTTACTGACGTTGTAATTAATGCAACGATGCTGAAAAGTGACAAGTTGTCAGATGATTCCTTTTGAATTGACTTTTTGTGAAAACATCCCAAAATTATGTACTGACATCATTTTGCAGTGAGGACCACTTTGTATTTCTTTTATTTCCACTGCCAGATCTATTTTGAAATCCAAAAAGCATCAACTAAGAATATTTTATCATCATACAATAGTTAGAGGTAATACCATGAAAGTAACTCAGCATGGCATAAAGTACTCAGATTTCACTAAGATTAATGCAAAAAAAAATACTCAACTTTCGCTGAGCTATATCATATAAACAATGAAGCAAAGTTACTCAACTTGGTAACCTTCGAAACACAATGCCAGAACCTAAGTAAGCTTGTGTCAAGATGAGTTATTTTACCACAAAACTATCTCAAAGTGACTACTTAATTAAGTGTATACTTAGTACCTAATTAATTTCACTATTTTAAGTAATTTTTTATCTCCAAAACTAAAGTATTTTGAAGTACTATTAACATGGGTTTAATAATTTCCCCCATTTTGGAATAAATAACAAACCAGGTAGTAGTAAAAATTAACAAAGTGAGAGTTCATGGATATTGTAATACCTGATGAGTGATGTAAGACTTCCCCATACTAAGTGAACTTCCTTCTGTAGCATAGACTCCTCCATGCTGAGTGTATTTCCTTCAGTTAACACAAACTCCCCTATATTGAGTTAACTTTCCTTTGAATTTGGGAATTGTCTTACTCAACTTCTCCATACTTATTGGTCTTTGTTTATTCCTACAACACGCAAGCTTATGTAATAACCAACAAATTAAAAAAATTAAGAAGATCTTAACATGAGGGGAAAAACTTGTAACTTTTATATATATTGATAACTTAATAAGTACACAGGCTTTGTTCAATACTAATATTTACATGAACAACTATTACAAGATATTCTATAACTACAACTACAGTATGTTCTTTGTTTAGTGTCACCTGTACCTCTTTTTGGTAGCTATAAAGATGATGAATCAGATGCTCTTGGTTGTTTTTTAATCTTTTTCTATGCTGGTGGATGTTGCGATCTTAGAGGTAGATGAGATTTATGTTGTTGAGTTGCTCAGCACGCATCATTTGCTAACTTTTTCCCCTTTGTTATTTGTTAGAAACCACTTGATTAAGGAACAAATTAAAGGAGTCGAGGCCATGAGTGAACATCTCCTCCTTCTCGACCAAGACTGGGTCAATTTCATTTACCTGTTGTTCTTTGTAGGCAAGGATAAGACTTCTTGACTGTGAAGCTCTTGAAGAAACAAATGGTGACACTGGGTAAGATGAGCTATTATATCAAATCTTTGGCAGGCAAATTGTTGGAAACACTGGAGTAGTCCTCTAAACTAACTCACTTGCTGATAGTGCGACCTTCAATTATCCCTTCATATCAACTAACTTATGACATATAGTGTTGATAGTTTGGTAGTAAAATCTATATCCTTGTCATCTTCTATGTCAATGTCCAATAGTGCTTGAATCTAGTCTTGCATTTCATTGATCCAATCCACTAGGACCTTCAGCTTCTTATGGATAATGTACTCATTTTTAGATCCACTGAAGAGCTAGAATTTGGAAATAAGTTTCCCATAACAGAGATCATTATCTTCTGTGGTTCTTTCATTGTATCCTCCACATAACCTTAAAGATAGTGCATGCTAAGTTGAATTTTTTATCCAATTCTTCTAAGTTCAACATAGGCTTGCTTGCTTTCTTAGCCACTTCATCCATATTCTTGTAATATGCCATTATAACATCAGACATCTAATCCATTGTGTTGCACATATTATGCTGCACATCATTATTTGAATCGAGCTTGTCCAAAATCACCTTTAGTTTTTCAGTACTAGTCTTAATGATAGCTTCCTCCTCACCAAACTTGTGAAACTTAGTCACCTTGTTTACTAGCAAAACATCAATGTTGCTAAGCTACATTGTTGCATTGTCAACCCTATCCTTAAGACTTCTTGCCACTATGTTGGAAATGACATTAGAGGTGGGGATAGAGGAGACAACTACATTTAGTTAAGCTGCAGAATCAGTCAACCCGTTGAGGATTTTCACCACTTCATTAACTTAACTCCTAAACTCGTGATGGGTGTCGAGATAACCAAAAATAATCCCTGCACACAAAAATAGCTTGTAGTAAGACGTAAACATAGGTCAATCCTTAAGGATTGTATTAACTAAGTAATTCTGAATTAGAATGACAAAGGTTACCAAATTTGTTTCTAAAAAATTGTTGGGAGTTGAAAACTAAAAGTATAAGAGAATATAAAATAATTGTAAAAAGACTAACTCAACCAATTGGGAAGAACCATGTATCTTGATGATCACTGGACAAGGGATGAATTACACCTAGAATTAGGTTTAGTTCTATTAGCACTCCACACCTTAAAAAATTAGCAACTCTTCCATACTTTGTATGGAGACTGTGATTCCCACCTCAATCTCCTTCTTACCCTCGATTACTCTCAACATCATGCGAGAGAGCTCACTAGAAAATAACAATGAATACTAGAAAAGCCTAAACCCTAACCAACAGGTAGTAGAACTCCTAACATGCATTAGATTGTTAAATCTCCTATCTCGATGATGACATAGAGACTGGTGTCACTTTCTCTCCCTTAGGCACACTTACGAATGCAAAACTTGGGATAACAATAAATCATAAAGTCTTACCTTGTGCCTAATCAGACCATAGAGAGACTAAGGATCTAATAAAGATATGTACCAAGATTAGTAAATAAATCACCTTGCCAATTGTTGTGTTCATATTTAAGTCCTCACATTAATCAGACATAATCTTGACCCTTTCTTGGTTAAGTCACAAAGAAATTAGCTAGACATGAGTGAATTTAAAGACAATAAAATATAAAGACACTAAATATAAATTGCAAGTAAATAAAAAACTTTATAAAAATAATTGCGAAACTAAAACAAACTTGAAAATAAATCAGTATTGAAAGAAAATTAAAATCTGAAAGCATTTGAAAACAAAGGACAAAAAATAAACATAGTTATAAACTAATTTAGATTTGAGTTATAACTAGACTAAAATAAGAAAACTTGGACTGAATTCTAATTCTAACTTCGAACTCTTTCTTCTTGTGGGATCTGACCTATATTTATAGCCATAAGGACGTATACATTGCTTTATAGTCTTTGCCTTTGATTGCACTTGTTCCTCTTTTTTATCTTATCCTTAGCCTTTAATTGGAGATAAGTGATATAATTTATCCTTTCTTCAAGATAGAGTCTTTGAAGAAGAACAACTCTTCTTTGAACCAAAACTCCTTAATGATAGACTTTGCCCGAACTGGTGATTATCCATTCATTTTTATGCTCTTATCTATTAACAAGATATGTGTCTGACATATCCATAGATTCTAGAATTTGCGAAAGTTACCGGGAATGACTACTGCTCTCGGTGGAAGTACCGGGATCTTGGTGGAATGTAGTTTTTGGCTGTTTTAGCCAACTTTTATCCAAATCACCTAAATACCCTAAAATGATAGAAAATAGTTGTAACAAATCCCATAAAAACTAAAATATGCTTAAAAAGGTTTGAAATAATATAAAAACATGTTGGATTTACAATCTACCGAATCTCCCCACACTTATTCCATGGTTTTCCTCAAGTAAGAAAACAAAGATCAGGAAGAAAAGAAAATAAGAACTGCACAAAGACACTAAACATTTTCACAAAGAGACTAAGATTTTTCACCAAGATCATGGTAAAATTACTTGTTAAGCATAGAGAGTCCAACAAAAGAGTTATCCTCAAGAAAGTAAAAAGACATTGCTCGAAAACCGAAGAATTATTTGGCTAAATTTAGTAAAGAGATAAAGTATCCAAAGGAGAACTTCACAATTACCTTCTTCATTAGTCCCTTTGCTTGATGGGGTACCTAGACACATAGCAAAAATAAAAGACCATATATTTTCTTTTAATTCTTTTCTATTTTTCATATTTTTTTCCTTTTCTATTTTTTTGAAATTTGAATTTCTTTTCTTTGTGGAAAATAAAAAACCCTACGAAATAGTGATCACCTAGTTAATAGCCAAGAAATGCGCTCTTTCTTCTTCGGTCTTATGAGAGAGACTTCACCTAGTTATTAGCCAAGTCACGCTCTTTCTTTTAAAAGCGTATCTATGAAAGAGTCATCACCTAGTTGCTAGAAGAATAATGTTATTTCTTCTAAGACTCAATAAAATAGAAAAGAAAGTAAGTAATTAAACCACCAAGTTTATCAAAAAGAAAAGTTAATAGTCTCGAAGAAGGTCTAAAGGTATAGAGACCTTGCTAAAATAAACCAAGTGTAAATGCAAAAGATAAAAAATAAGTGTCTAAGGCATTTGTTGGGACTTAAATCTTACAAAGTGATATTCGGAAATCAGTCACTAGAATAAAATTTGCTTAAAAACATCTCTCGATGCCAATATGGTAAGTTAACTCAATCATTAATACTTGTTTAATTAGTCATTATGAAGGTATCTCTCTGCTTTAGGTTTCTCTTATTTCTTTGTAATAGGTTAGAGTACAAAGTAGGCTATTGTGGAAATTTAAGAGAGAACACTAAAATTGGAATACTAATTTTTTTAAATTAATCTTTATATAAGGGCAGAAAATGAAAATTTTACATTGAGACTGCAAAATGATAGAATTCAATGCAAAAAGACTAAGTCCTAAAAATTAAAAACACAAAAAGATCAAAAGAAGCAAAAAAAAAAAAAAACAAAAATATATATACTCTCCTACCTATACTTAAATTTTTCATTTCCCCTAATGCAAACATCCTAAAAAAAGGCAAATAAAAAGAAGAAAATGAAATGAAAAAGGAAAAATAAAAAGGGAAAACAAAATTGTTACTATCCTTGTGGAGAGGTGGAATTGACTGAGATTTACTCTTAGTATCGCTAATGAGCCTGATGCTTGAATGGATTTAGTTGGAGATGATCACATAGAGTCTCCATATTAAATTCTAGGGCACCACAATGAGTTCTTAGGTCTGTGTTCTCTACATCGAGTTGTAGAGAGCTGTTGAACAAAGCCTTTTATTACTTTTTGAGAGTAGTAAACTTCTCGAACAGCTCAACGTACGATTATTTGTTTTGCTACTATTGTTGTGTGAGTCTCATTATCTTCTTTTTGATAAATGGGACTGGGGTTCTGGTCTTTAGAAGTCCTAGGGAACACATCTGCTTGGTCCTGTTGTAAGTCTCTACCATGAGCATGATCTTCAAGTTCTCCATATTCAGTAAAGTAGTCTTGGGAAGTGGAGTGTAACCCGAGGGATCAAAGTGATCCATCCCATGTGCAATCACCGAGATAACTACAACAAAAATAAGAGGATATCTCCCTCTTCAGAGAGAGAATTGTATTTGTTTGGCTAACCATGCACTAAGATGAAGCTTCCCATTGTTTACCATGCTTCAATGGATGTTTAGCTACTTTTCATTAATGGTCCTGTAGCTCTTATGTCAACTAGAGAAGTTGAAAGTGAGAATCCTGTAGCAAGAGCAGAGGTAAGGTTTATGAATGTAGCAGGCATTAGAGTCCTTGGATTTCTAAGAAGTCACCCTTTGATCATTATTGAATAGAGAGAAGTAGGTCTCTGTGGCTTCAAAATTGGGAGGAGGAGCATTATAGATGTCATCAGAAGGTTTTGTAACTCCCAAGGCGTGGTTAAAATCATCAAGACTCTTGGATAAGGTCTTTCCATAGAGGTGATATTTGATGACGTTTGGCTCATCATAGCTGTTGTAGTCCGACTTGAAGGAGAAGGTGGAATAGAACTCCCACACCAACTCTTGTTACAATAAGAATGGGAGGAAGAGTAGAGGGAGCCAACAGATCACTATGAAGGTAGCGAGAAACCTTTCCTTAAAACTCTCTATGGTCTCGGTGCATGTGGTTTTAGAGGGCTTCTACATCACCCCCTTTGTAACTTTTGAAAATGCCACAAGGACATAGCTTGTTGAAGGCATTGAACACCTTCCCTTTTCTCCATATGGCCTTAGCACTCCTAGAGAGGGGCTTCCTATTGGTTGGGATTGGAGGAGGTGTAGGAGTGAGCTCCTCACCCTTGCTTAGGATGATAGTTTGGTTATTAGACACCACTACCAGAGAGTGGTCTAAAGAATCATCAATCTCTTCCTCCCTATGGATGTTCTCTGGGAAGTTTGTGGTGAGAGGAGTGACCTAAGTAGGAGTAGACATAGAAGTGCTGCTGGAGCTTGTACTAGAGTGGCTACTTTGTTGTTGACTCTTTTGGTAGTGGGCTTCTGGCGTGTTTTTGGGGTTTTAGAGGGATTGGCCTTGGTAGTGAAGGGAGTTGATTGCATATGTGAAGCCAATTTTTTGTAGAGAGAAGGAGGAGAAAATTTGCTTTTACATTTTAGAGAGAGAGAGAGCAATTTGTAAGTGTGGGTGAAAGTGAGAGGTAAGGTCAAATTTATAGGTAAAAAATGTGTTTGGAGAGCAAGCAAAGGGTTAATCCATAATTAAGAGGGATCTTGGGTAATCATGGTAGTGTAATGACGACTTGAAATGATTGAGTAAGTGCCATTACAACCTCTTGTGTTAGCCCATGCTTGGAGAGAGATTTAGTAAATCTAGATTGAATTATGACCATTACTCTCTTTCTCTCTCTCATTTACGCGTGAATCCTCGCTTCACACTCCATCTCCACATGACTCTTCCTTTTTTCCTCTATTCCTTGTAACTCTTCCTCTTGCTGATTAATTAGCATTCATCCTTAAAAGAGAGAAATTAGTCCTAATCAAGTGCATCTAATCATTATCCACAAATCAAAATTAATAGCTAAAATTTAAAACCTAATTAAATCTTAAGAATAAAAATCCTAATTTCAATCCTAATCTAAATCCTAATCATTAAATCCTAATTAAATAAAAGTACTTAAAATAATAAATTGTTCCAAAAAAAAGATTGGGCTACCTCCCAAGAGCCCTTTCGTTTTAACGTCGCTCAGCTGGACTTCCCCGCACCGAGATCACGGTGTGGGGTCAGAGATCTTTGCGAGATGAATATCTTAAGAGTGAGCTTGGAATCCTTCATATTACAACTTGTGATGGTCGTTGAGTTTCATGGACTTGTCTGTCACTGTAATTTTGATGATGACTACTCTGTGAGGGAATACCTTGGACACTATAAAAGGACCAATCCATCAAGACCTCAGTTTTCTTGGAAATAATATAAGTTCGTATTGAAAAAGCAAAACTTTTTATCCTTCTTTGAAATTTTTCCTAGAAACATGGAGGTCATGGTAACGTTTAGTGGTCTCTTTGTAGGTTTTGGACCTCTCTAAGACATCATTTCAAATCTCTTCCAGCTCATGCATTTGTAATTTCCTCTGTATAAGAGCTTTTATCCATTCTATAGTTGGTCTCTTTGAATGCCCAGTACACCAATTGCTCAATCTCTATGGGTAGATGGCATGCTTTTCCATAAACAACTATGTATAGAGACATACCAATAGGCACCTTCTTGCTGGTTAATCAAGATAGTAATTGAATATGCAACGTTCCAAGGTAGAATTTCAAAATATAAAATAAACCTAAAAGATCTCCTCAGCATGCCATGATTGATATAATCAAAGTTGAAATGTTCCATAGATGCTAATAGGTTTATAAAACTTTTAAAAGAGACCTAGCATCTAAGTTAAGAACACTACTAGTTGATGTACACTTCTCTCATTTGGATGCAGCGTTCCCTTAGAGCAATTAGGCAAAACTTTGTTAGATGCAGCCTAGCCTGTGTGCTCATGGGGTAGTTGTGTCACCCCCACTTTGAGCAACCTATGTTCGTTTGGGGTCCACTCGCAATGGGAAAAATTCCCTTGCTCTACTCTTTGTGATTTTCCCAATTTTTCTCCTTTAACCCTTTTAATTATTAATTTGGTCCAACTAATTAATAATTTATCCAACGAATTTGACAACTTTAATATTCTCGGTATAGACTTTGTCTATAAATTCTTTACTCAGTGTGTGACCTTATAGGATCCCGAAGTATAGAGCCACTAGTGGTTAAAGTGACCAGATTGGTTTCTCAAAAACCATTGGGAGTTGAAAACTGAAAGTAAAAGAGAATAAAAACAATTGTAAAAAGACTAACTCAAAAAATTAGGAAGAACCATGTATTAAAATGATAATTGGACAAGTGATGAATTACACCGGGACTTAGGTTTAGTTATACTAGCGCTCCGCACCATACAGTATGAGCAACTCTTCCTTACTTCATATGGGGACTATGCTTCGTGCCTTAATCTTCTTCTTACCCACCGTGACTCTCAACATCGTTGCAGAGAGCTCACTAGAAAATAGCAATAAATAATAGAAAAGCCTAAACCTTAACCGATAGGTAGTAAAGCTCCTAATAGGCATTAGATTGATGAATCTCCTATCTTGGTGATGGCAAAGAGATTGGTGTCACTTACTCTTCTTTGGGCACAATTATGGACGCAAAAGTTTGAGATAATATAAGATCACAAAGACTTACCTTGTGGCTGATTAGACATCAAAGAGACTAATGATCCAATAAAAATAGGTAGCGAGATTAGCAAAACAGTCACCTTACGAATTGTTGTGTTTAGGTTTAAGTCCTCACATCAATCAGACATGGTCTTCACCCTTTCTTGGTCAAGTCACTAAGAAATTGGCTAGACATGATTGAATTTAAAGACAATAAAAAATAGAGAGACTGAATATAAAATTGTAAGTAAATAAAGCATTTTATAAAACTAATTGCGGAATTGAAACAAACTTGAAATTAAAACAAAATTGAATTGACAGCAAATTAAAATCTGAAAGTATTTTTAAACAAAGGAAAGAAAATAAATTCACTTCTAAACTAATTTGGATTTGAGTTGCAACTATACTAAACTAAGAAAACTTGGACTAAATTATAATCCTAACTTCAAACTCTTTCTTCTTATGGGATTCGGCTTATATTCATAGCCATATAGCCGAATCCATTGCTATTTAGTTTTTGCCTTTGATTGCACTTATTCCTCTTTTTGGTCTTATCCTTAGCCTTTACTTGTAGATAAGTGATAGAATTTATCCTCTCTTCAAGATAGATTTTATGAAGGAGAACAGGTCTTATTTGAATCAAAACTCCTTAAAGATATAATTTGCCCCGAACTGGTGATTATCCATTGACTTTTATGCTCCTATCTTCCAACTAGATATGTGTTTGACATTTTGAAAGATTCTAAAATTTGTGGAAGCCAACGGGATTAACTACTGCTCTCGGTAGAAGTATTAGGATCTCGATGGAATTTTGTTTTTGGCTGGTTTAGCCAACTTTTATACAAATCACCTAAAAACCATGAAATGATAGAAATTAGTAGTAAAAATCTCATAAAGACAAAAACATGCTTCTAAACATATGGAATTAAGTATAAAAACATGTTGGATTTATAACCTATCAACTCTCCTTGGAGAGATAATTTCTTGTTGTGAACGAGCTCCCCTGGATGAGCTCAAATTCCTCAAAATAGATAGATTTTGAGGGGATACTTGTGTTCTCTTCAAATTTAGGCATTGGAGCCTTCTTCTTCTTTACGTTGGCCATTAATTCTTCAATCAGTAGCACTTGGCTAATTATTGCATCTAACTCAATGTTTGACTTAAGAGCGTTTAAGTTATCCCTTGCAAGCTCTCTTATCCTAGCTAAGATAAACGTATCATCATTGTCCTCTTGGACCTGATTGTTCCTAGTGAGGGTTGCTTCCTTGGTAATAAGTTTTGCCACAACACCACATACATCTACTATAGTTTCCTCTTAAGCGTAGTTCTCAATTTGTGGAACTTCATCAAATAGGCATATTGACGGGGTAGGAGTAGAGTTTCAAGAATGGACAGTTTGAGAGTTGGTAGATATGTGGAATTTGGTTAGTTTGTACAATTTCTTTGGTTGAAGGAGGAAGAGAATTAGTAGTTTCATATACAATTAGAGATGGTGTTGTTGGAGAGGAAATTATTGAAGTTGTAGTAGTTGGAGGTGGTGAAGAAGTTTGGTGTTTTGTTGGGGAGAACTTGGTTTAAAAGTGGAAGGCGTAGGTGAAGGTGTGGGCGAAGGAGTTTTAGGTGCATGTTGGTTAG
>CATIWQ010094128.1:0-21003 GCA_949673415.1 Euphorbia schlechtendalii | reverse complement strand
AACAAAAAGGGAAAAATCATTGGCAAAGGAACCATTGCATCAGTAATCATAATTTAAGAAGTCTCCCTTGTTGATGGCTTGAAGTTCAATCTTCTGAGTGTCGCTCAGCTATGTGAACAAGGAAGAACAGTCATCTTTGACTCAGAAGGATGCTCTGTCATTGATTGTAAGTCAAATAAAACTTTGATATACGCTCCTAGAGTCAACAATGTGTTCATAATTAATTTAAATGATAAATTAAAGAAAGATATATGCTTAATGACTAAAGAAGAAGAGTCATGGCTATGGCACAGAAGGTTGGGACATGCTAACATAAACTTTCTGACCAAACTAGTCAAACAGAAACTTTTTGAGGGTCTGCCAAGCTTAAACTTCGAAAAGGATCACTTGTGTAATGCATGATAGTAAGGAAAGCAATTCAAGAAGAGCTTTAAGTCTAAATCTGATTTTTCCACTAAAAGAGTCTTAGAATTAGTTCATCTAGACTTGTATGGTCATGTTCTTCCCATGAGCATGGGTGGACATAGATATACCATGGTTATAGTGGATGATTATTCCAGATATACATGGGTTATTTTGCTAAGTAGTAAGGATGAAGCCTATGAAGGTTTCTCCAGACTGTATAATAGAATTAAGGTTGAACAAGGAGTCATGATTCTTTCTAAAATAAGAAGCAATCATGGTAGAGAATTTGAAAATAGATTATTTACTGGATTCTGACTCCAGAGGGATTGACACAATTTCTCTGCTCCTCACACCCCCAACAAAATGGGGTTGTTGAGAGGAAGAAAAGAACTATAGTTTAAATAGCCAGGTCTATGCTCAGTGACAAAAACCTTCCTAAATATTTTTGGGCAAAGGCAGTCAATACTGCTTGTTACATACAGAACAGGACAAACATTAGATCAGTAATTGATAAAACTCCCTATGAAATTTGGAAAGGTAGAAAACCTAAAATTGGGTATTTTAAAGAATTTGAGAGTAAATGTTTTGTACTTAAGAATAAAGAACTACTAGGAAAATTTGATCCTAAGGCTGATGAAGCAACTTTTCTTGGCTACTCAGTACATAGCAAAGCTTATAAAGTCTTTGTCAAAAGAACAACAACTTTAGAAGAGTCAATACATGTAGATTTCGATGCAACTGACCATGTAGGAAAAAAAGAAACTCAGAGGAAGATAGAGACTCTGTCTCACATAAACAACCATTTGAGTCAACCCAAGGATAAACTTCAACAAAGGATAAACCATCTGAGATTAGATTCTCAGAACATGAAGATGAAGAAAATCATCCAGAAGCAAAAGAGACTCCTGTTCATCATGACTTGCCCAAGGAAACAAGAACCAAGAAGGATCATCTAGAAAGACTAATCCTTGACACATCTCAGAATCCCATTCTCACCAGAAGATAACTCAGCAGAATGACAAGTCATCTAGCATTTGTCTCTATTATAGAACCCATGAAATTTGAAGAAGCAGAACATGATGAGAATTGGATGATGGTTATGCAAGAAGAACTGGATCAATTGACCAGAAATAATGTATAGGATCTTGTACAAATGCCAAAGAACAAATCCATCATTGGCACTAAGTGGGTATTCAGAAACAAGCTTGATGAAGAAGGGAATGTGATCAGAAACAAGGCGAGATTAGTAGCTCAAGGATACAATCAACAAGGAGGAATAGATTATGACGAGACATTCTCTCCTGTAGCAAGATTTTAAGTAATCAGAATCCTCTACGCTTTTGCATCCCATGTGGGGTTTAAGGTATTCCAAATGGATGTAAAAAGTGCCTTTCTAAGTGGATTCATCTCAGAAGAAGTTTACGTCAAGAAACCTCCTAGCTTCGAAGATTCAAAGCATCTATGCCATGTTTATAAGTTGAAGAAGGCATTGTACAATCTGAAGCAAGCTCCCAGAGCCTGGTATGAAAGATTGATAAACTTCCTTATCTCAAAAGGATACGTCAGAGGCAAAATATACACTAAGTTATTCATTAGAAGAAGGAACAAGGACGTTCTCCTTGTTCAAATTTATGTTGATGACATCATCTTTGGAGCCACTGATGAAAAGATGTGCAAAGAATTTAGTTCTCAAATGAAGAATGAATTTGAGATGTCTATGATGGGAGAACTAACATTCTTTCTTGGTTTGTAAATCAAGCAAAGCTCAAATGGAATATTCATCAATCAATCCAAATATACCAAGGAGATTCTGAAGAAATTTAGCATGGAAGATGGAAGATGGAAGAGAGATATCAACACCCATGGCCTCCAACACAATACTCAGCAAAAACTCAGAAGGAAGGAAGATTGATCAGAAGCTATTCAGAGGGATGATTGGTTCTCTATAATATCTCACAGCCAGCAGGCCTGACATTCACTATGTAGTCTGCTACTGTGTAAGATATCAAAGTGATCCTAGGGAATCGCATCTGAGTGCAGTAAAAAGAACCCTCAGATATCTACTTGGAACCATAGAAACAAGATTATGGTATCCAAGTAATGGAGAATTCTCATTGAAAGGATTCACTGACTCTGACTATGGTAGAGGTTAATTGGAAAGGAAAAGAACTATTGGAGGATGTCATTTTCTAGGAAATAGCATTATTTCTTAGTACAGCAAGAAACAAACCTCAGTATCATTATCTACTACATAAGCAGAATACATGGCTGTGGGAAGTTTTGTTGCTCAAGCGTTGTAGATCAAACAACAACTAGAAGACTATGGAGTCAAGTCAGAGTGCATAGAGATCATATGTGACAACAAAAGTGCAATTGATCTGTCAAAGAATCTAGTTCAGCATAGCAGAATGAAGTACGTCAACATCAGACACCACTTCATAAGAGATCATGTTCTCAAGAAAGATGTGAAGCTGGTATACATCTCTACTGATGATCAAAGAGCTGACATCTTCACCAAACCTTTGAGCAAAGATCAATTCGCCTTCCTCAGAAGAGAAATAGGTATGAGTAGCCCTATGTGTACGTCACTCAGAAGTTGGTAAAATTACTCAGAAGAGTAACTAGTCTCAAAAGCAACAGTAGTCCTCTGAAACCAAGCACTATGCTACGTTTCAGAAGATTTAACCCGGGAATCACTCCATATTTCAAAATTCAAAAACCCAAATTCCAAGCCAGATCTTTAGGTTAAAACTATTCACATTCTTCCATCAGTTAAGCATTTGACGGTTACCTATACACCTTAAACGGTAAATGATGAATCCGTTATTGTTATAACTCAGCGAATTACTATTCTATCCCTCTGAAACTACCCATAGAAATAGGTAAAGACTATTCATCATCCAAACACTTTACCAAAATTGCAAAATCTCTCTAAGCTTTCTGAGAAACTCCTTCTAAAAACCTAAAGTTTTTCAAACCCTAACTTCTCATATGGCTCATAAAAGAGCCATATCATAAAAAGAAGGCCCCAAAGAACAAGTAATCATCAAAATCCCTCCAAATACCTTTGAACCTATTCTATACAGGTCAAATCCCACTACTATCATCCCCCAATGATTTCTGGGAGACAATGCCTTCCTTGAAGCACTTTCATTTAAACCAACTATTGGATTTCACCAGTTTGGAACATGGTTGAGGCTGAAAGAGAAAACTTTTTCCAAAGATTGTATCTGAGTTCTATAAAAACCTCCACAGATGTACTGTAAGTGATGAGAAACTCAAAACCAAGATGAAAGGAAAGGAGATGGTCATCACTCCTGCCTATTTAGCTAAACTGCTAAATTTGAAAGATGAAGGCGTAGCCCTAAGAAGAGGCTGTGAAGACTCAGCTCAATATAATAAGAAGGCCTTCATGCTAGAAGGATGGTTTGGGGAGAAAATAAGTACGCATATGCCTCAGGAACCAAGGTACTAGCAGTTTATAATGGCTCATCTTGTTCTTCAAAAGATGAACTCAACAAATGTCGTATCTAGCTATGAGTATTACATCTTAGTGCATCTGGTCGAGAAGAGAAAGGTCAACTGGCCTATTGTTATAATGCATCATATGCTTCACCACAAGTTCACACTTGGTGGTTTAATCGGTAGGATTGTAGCATCCTTTAGGGTAGACTACTCAAGGGAAGAAGGATATCTGGGTAGTGAGATCGTAAGGGAGACCTTTGATAAAAAGGTTGACTATGGGATGAAGTGGAATAGAGAGGAGGCCTTGAAGAAAGATTTGGCCAGAAAGCAAAGGGAGAAGGAGTTAAGGGCTGCAAAGAAGGGTGAAGGGGCTAAAGGGGTTGAGGAAGTATCCCCCGAGAGGTAAAGGGAACCTGGGCTGAAATAGGAGGAAGTCCTAGAGGCAAAAAGAAGCAGAGTCAGTAGAAGTAAGGCACTTACTACTGAGGGTGTGGTAATTCCCACTGAAGTCACAAAGGGAAAAGCTCAGGGGATTACCTATTCAATAAACAAGTTCCAATACGTGCCTAGGCCTTTAGAGCAGAACTGCTCAGAAGATGAGGATAGGAGGCCAATAAGTGTCCTGACCAAGAGGAAGAGGGGAGAATTTGATCCCAATATGGTCATTCCTAGTGAAGATGAGGCTGAGGAAGTAGAAAAGGAAGTGAAGGAGAAAGAGGAGAAGATTGAAGAAAAGGGAAAGAGGTAGAAGAAGGCTTAAACTTATGGCGAGACTGTCGTCTCAGAGGATGACCCTTAGAAGGATGATATGATTAGGGCCATAAATCAAAGCCTAGTGGAGGTGTTTACTCATGTTCCTCGTAAAGGGATAGTTAGAGATATAAGGATAGCTGTTGAGGAGGTGAAAAAAAGGGCTCTATCGGAAGGGAAGAAAACTCTCGCTCCAGAGGAGTTTATAGCCAAGCTGAAAGAGAAAAGAACCTCTGAGATCGAGGAGGATGACTCAGAGGAGGTGGATGGAGGGGTCTTGGAAGGGACCTCAGTGGATTCTTAGGGGCTCTCCCAGTAGCTCCAAGTCCAGTACCTCCAAAGGTGGCAAATCCTACTAATTTCCTACTAGAGAAGAAGCCACAGTCTCCTCCTTTAGATAAATAAAGGGATGTGTTTGATCCCTCTCATCTCTTCTCAGCCACTCTTGAGACACTTATTAAATTTCTATCTACACCGGGAGGATCTCCAACACTAAATATCAAAGATCCTCTAATGGTGGCAGCATCCATTGCTCAAGTGGTGATTGAGGAGATTGAGGCTGAGGCCAAGAATGATGAAGTAGCTGAGGATAAGGTTGAGAATAAGGAGGATGAGGCTGAAACCAAGGAGGAGAAGAAGGAAGAAGAAAAGGAAGAGGCTGATAAGCAATCTCTGCTGAAAGAGAATTTGCTAGAGGATGATCCATTCCTATCGGCTCTTCAGAAGGAGGAAACTCAAAGGACTATAGTGGCTGAATGGGGTGTTCAGCCATTAGCATCAGATCCTGCTGATGAGTTTGTTGCCATGGCTTGCTCAGTATTTGTCAAGTACAACATCAGGCTAGAGGATATAAGGGAGGAGGATGATAAAAATGAAGAAGTTCTGCTGGAGGATGTGAGTAAGGATGATGATGTTCAAGTCGTGAGGGAGTCCAAGACTCAGCAGCAGCATCAATAAGAGTGTTCCTTTGATCTAAAGGTTCTAGTGGATCCAAACAGCTCTCTGACTCTCATCCTCAGACCTGTGGAATAAAGGATCTATGGAGATGAGTCCCTTAGTAGTAGAGGATGGATGTTTGGTGACTCTGTTGAGGGAGAAAACGCTAATGCTCCTGTTCCTGTAAACTCCATCCCTCACATTGGAAAGATGCTTGATAATCTCCTCACAATGGCACTTCACCTAAATGACTTAGTCATGGATATCAAACTAGCCCCCTTCAACCGCCAACTAGCTAAGAGTGTAGCCCTTATCTCTGAACAAGCGCAGATAATAATGGAAAAAGCTAATGTAATTCCTCTTCCTTCTCAAATTCGCTCTGAACTTATCCAGCATCTGCAACCACTCATGGAGACTAGGCTTAGCAATTACGTGGAAATCTTAGAGTCCCTAGAGAAGCTGAACGAATTGATGGATATTAGTGAAAAAGGTCTGGAGATGATCTATGATGAAGTCAACGGGTTGAAAGAACAGCTCCAGAGGCAGATAGCTGATGTTATATCTACTCTAGGGACCACCATTGAGAGTAATTCAATAGAATTCTCCATGGGGATGAAGGATGAAGTCCAGGCACTCAGAACTCAGAATGCTTTCTGTCTGTAGCAGCAGGAGAAAATCCAAAGTATTCTTGATGAGATGTTGAAGCAAATGAATAATTCTAAGCCTGAAACTCTCAAGGCTATTACGGATTCCAAGCGAGAGTTAAGGTCTGAGATCTTCAAGGCTGTTGAAGATTCTCACAAGAAGATAACTGACACCACTTTAGTTAGAAGAATGAAGCTGTAGATGAAATAGATGATCAATTAAAGAAGTATACTACTGCACTTACCAAAACCGCTGAAGAAGCTAGAGATATAATGGTGGCAAGGAATGCAAGCACTTCAAAGGCCCTTCAGAAGAGCATTGATGGGTTAAGTAATCAACTTGGTGGCCTATCTCTCCACTCTTTCTACTCACATGATAATGAGATTGTTCCGTTCCTACAACATTTGGAAAATGGACTCAACAATCATTGGATCTGGAATCAGAAGGCTTTCCAAGTTATCCTTGAAAGTATCTTTCCTTCCATCTCCAACAAAGCTACAAGGCTGATTCAGCAGATTATCCCTCTTCTTCCAACAAATACAAAGGCTGCTCATGAAGTTATCCAGAAGTTTGTGCTTGATGAGCAGAAGATAGTCGCTCAGCTTGTTGGCACTGAGTGGAGGGAGAAAGACAAGCATAGCTTTAAGGAGATTTGGGAAAGGCGGATGACTTCAATTCAATCTTCAAGCAGTGATATGGAGATAGACCAACGGGAGAAGACTCAAGATGATGATGAATTCTTAGCATTTAAAGAAAAACCCTTGTACTTGAATTCATTGCTTTATTGTAAAAACTTGTACTCATGATTAATAAAAAGTTTCTATGTTTATCATAAAAGTACAACTCTTCATTGTACTAACTTCCTTGTATATTATTAAAACAAACTCAGAATTTAAGTATTAGACTATGAGGGATATGACGGAGTAAGTACATCCTGTGCTTGACTTCACTCAGAACCAACAAAATGAGGGAGATTATTAGATTCTGAAGTTAAATTAGTTTTGTAAGTTCTGAGTTCAGAAGCAAGTTGCCTCAGAAGCCACATAATACCTCAGCAGAGCTGTGACATCTCAGAAGCAGTTGGAAATTCAGAAGAACAATCAAGACTCAGAATCTTAGGAAGTTCCTCCGATGAACTGCAAAGGACAACTTAACTTTCGGTGTTAAAAGTCAAGAAAGCTGACCTTGCATTTAATGCCGCGGCGCGCTTTGTCCCCAAGTCTACTAAAAGACAAAATTTGTTGCAAGATTAGGAACAAAAACATTTCTGCAAATCTCATCTACAACTACCTTACAAAGTGGGTCCCCAAAATCAATCTGATACAGCATGGCGCAGATTAGAGTTGGACGAGCTACTCTAACGGATTATTAACAGAAACAAGACTGAGAGACAACAGCAGAATTCCTGGCAACGGTCTAAAATCAACGGAAACATTCACTCCCTTTATAAAAAGATGATTTCCACCATTGAAGAAGGTTGCTGAATTAATAAAAGAATTCAAGAACAAATTCTCAAATACACTAGTAATCTTTTTCTAGCAAAAATTCAAATCTTACCTGTTTGTATTTGAGCTAACTGAAACAAAGTTCAGAAGCTCACAAAAATTGTTTTTTCTATAAACTACTGTAAATCACACTAAGCTAAGGGTAAGTTAGTGTGAGGAAGCTTGAAAATCTCATAATGAATGTACTTAAGAGACAAGAAGATTAGAGCCTCAGATACAGAAGGATGGTACTTTTGTATTGGTATAACTCATCATAGGCAAGATTCTTGGAAGGAACTTCAGTCATAAGCTATAAAGGGTTTGCTTTTCACTAGAAGAAAAGTCACTAGTAAATTAAATCTTGGATAAGAGATTCCAAGGACTAGATTAGGCAGAGGCTGAACCAGGATAAAATCCTTGTTTGCATATTTCCTTACTCTGCTCTATTTTTGTGTTTAATTAATTCCGCAACTAAAACACTTAAATATATAAATGGGATTCCGAGTAAAAGATATTTACTCAGAAGCATCTTCAGAAGCAACTCTTCTGAAGAATCAATGAACTCGAAAAAGAGTCATTCACCCCCCTCTGACCTATTCTATCACCCTACTAGGTCGTACAACACTCATATATTATCAAACTAAAAATCAAACATTTTGAGCTTAAATTTTGTTATAGTTCTATCATCTATCTCATTCTCTACAGTTAATATTGGTTTCAAAATCAGGTGATATTCTTATATTATAGTTTATCTTTTACTTTTTTTTATTGTTTCCAGTGTCACAACTTGAATATATGAATTTGATAAATAATTTTGAATCTCAAAGAGCACGGAAAATTAGTTTCGTGTAGTTATAACATTACGGATAATTATATTTTTCGCTTAAGACCCCAAATTTCGTAAGACCATCTCTGTTGATTATTATATGATATTTATTTGTTTTTTCAATTTCTTTAAGTTTCTACCATAGTGATCAACCACAATTTACAAGAAATAATAAGCTCATCTTTTAAGCAGAAGACTTGAGAGTATTCGCAACATCTATAACAAATCGATATCTAACATCAGCCTTGAGCAAGCGATCCATAGCGGCGTTAACATAGTCAATCGGAATGACTTCAATATTTGCCGTTATGTTATGTTTAGATGCAAAATCGATCATTTCTTGCGTCTCTTTCATTCCTCCTATGCAACTCCCGGCTACCATCTTCCTCTCTGCTCATCATATATACATACACACAAGTTTGTGATTATTTTTCTCAAATATTATGCAATGTAAAAAAAATATAATTAGTAACAAACAGATGCCTACTTGCAAGCAATGGAATAGCAGGCAACTCGTGTGGCGTTGGAGGGGCACCAACTAAGACCAACTTCCCATGAGCCTTCAGTAGATCTAGCAACGGCATAAGCCGATGAATTGCTGATACTGTGTCTATTATTCCATCCATCGTGCTCATCGCTTCCTAGACACATGCATAGATTTTTCTATAGTAATACTACAACCTTAGCAAAAAAAATTTAGATGACACATTAACATGTCATAAAAATTTTGTACCTTCATCTGATCCTGATCATTGCTGACCAAAAATGAATTGACCCCGAGATTCTGAATAGCCTCATCCTTTTTATTAGGAGACGTACTAATAACCGTCACTTTCAGCCCCATAGCCTTGGCGAATTTGACAGCCATGTGACCTAGCCCGCCCAGGCCAACCACTCCCAAATGCATACCTGGCTTGTCCAGTCCATAGTATTTCAAGGGGCTATAAACAGTGATCCCAGCACATAGTAGAGGAGCAGTGGCGTCGAGAGGCAGGTTTTCGGGTATACGAACAACAAAGTGTTCATCTACAACCATGATGTCTGAATATCCTCCGTAAGTCATAGTTCCGTCATAGTTCTTGGAACTATATGTCTGAATTTGTTGTGGGCAGTAGTTCTCGAGATTGTTGGTGCAATTGTCGCAGGTGCCACACGATCCGACTAGGCAGCTGACACCTACTCGATCTCCCGCTTTAAATTTTTCCACTTTACTCCCTACCTCTATAACTACTCCAACAAACTCATGTCTGCGTTCAAAGAAAGCGTAATAAATAATGATTAATCATCAGCAAATTGATTCGGTATCACTTAACGATTAAACGTAGTTATTGATGATTAGTACCCCGGGACGAGAGGATAACTTGAGGAGCCCCATTCGTTCTTGATCATATGAAGGTCAGAATGACAAATGCCACAGTACAACACTTTGAAACAAATATCTTTTTCTCTTGTTTCCCTGCATTTTAATGTAAACAGAACCATTAATTGGCAAAATAATTATTTTAGCTTAAAGGAAAATTGTAAAATTAGAATATAAAAGACCTCCTAGAAAATTTGAAAGGAGAGAGGAGTCCAGATGTGTCTCTGGCTGCCCATCCGAACGCCGGTTTTGGGTGTTCAGTTTCAGGTGACATAGAAGCAATTTTTCTTCTTTATAGATTTTGAAAATAAAAAAAATGAGAGTGATATTGAGTTGGAGAGTAAGTTAACATATATATGCAAATTTTTAGCTGACGGAAAGCCCTCTTGGATACTAAATTACTAACTATAAAAGCTAAATTACTTTGTAATACTCCGTACGTGCCTTGTAATCTAAGACGAATTATTATAACTTTTGTAATTGTTGTTGTTAATGTATGCACTTCTCTTAGAGGTAAAATTTATTATATTTTTTTTTTTTGAAGAAAAAATTTATTATATGATATATAATTTTTTTTGCGAAATTGCTATTGATTTAATTAATTTGAAGGTAAATTCTGAAAATCATGAAAAAATAAGGTTTGTTTAGTTGTAGAAAATTGTTTTCATTTTCATTTCTCAAATTTTTTTTTCATTTTCCAAGTTTTCCATTTTCCAGTTTTCCAAATAGAAAATTGGAAAATAGAAAAACATGTTCGTTTTGTCTAGTTTTTCATTTTCTAGTTTTCAGTTTTCTTATTATCTAATTTTATTAATTCATATTTAATATATAACTATTACAACTGTATTGCTTCTCTTGATAGAAGTATACCTAAGAAAACAATCCTGCATACATCTAACAAATAAAAGAAAAGGTATATTATTGGTGATGATAGCACTACTTTGGGGAGGGACTTCGAGTTCATATACTATGAATTTGAAAATAGCAGAAAATGGAGCTCTACTTGAACGCCAAGCATAAATTATAAATTATCGTTAAATGAAAAGAAAGAAAAAAGAATTGAATAAATTATATATTGATTTTAAGTAGAGATTCGGCAAAAAAAGTAGTATGAGGGGGGACCATAAATTCAATAAACCATAAATGGAAGAACTCACGTAAGAAAAACAAAAATAAAAAAGAAAAATTGTTTTATAATAGCAACCGTTTGATTGAACATTGCGTGATTATAGTTACGCACGTCTACTCTGCATTTTTTCCAAATGGAAAACTACTAATATTAGGTTTCTAAAGTTCTATTGTAATTTGAAAAGCCGGGAAAATACATTTTCAATTACTAGATTAGAAACAGTTTTTAACTAAACATTAAACTCCGTTTTCTACTTTTCTTAGAAATATTTTTTGGAAAACAACTATATTTTTCCACAACTAAACAGGCCCTGTTTTATAAGTTTTTCAGGTTACAGAGGTTATGGAAAACCATAAAAGAACTATAGTAAAATGGCTAGGTGGTATTTGACTTGTTTGTGAAGTGGATTAAACCATGAATCCAAGTCTATCAATCAAACTCGACCTGTGACTCATAAATCATTTTTAATGCTATTGAATTTTTTTGGGCATTAAAATTTCTCGACTAAAATAAAATTAAGTTAGTTAAATATTATTAAAATCACTTGAAATATAATAAGTTTGGAAAAATTTATTATTATTATTATTATTATTATTATTATTATTATTATTATTATTATTATTATTATTATTATTAATTAAAGAATAATCAAGTGAGAACTAATCTGTTAACTCAAATTAGATGTCACCAGTTATCTCGTCCACTCAAATTTGAACACATGACAAATGTAATTCATTAATTTCATTTTTTTTTTAAAAACCTCCGGTGTTTCCCCATTGGAAAAAGATTGAAATGGGTGAAAAATTTCGGGGCGATCGTTCCAAACTAGGTTGATGCGATCGCTTGCCTACAAAACACCCACTTCTCTTTTCATTTAATTAAAATAAACATCCCCAAAGGAGATTACAATGTCATGTACGAAATTGAGTTTTTTTTTAGATTTTTTAGCACCTATCAAAGATAGCGATTTTTTGGGCTATGCTAGGGTTTTGTTTTTCTTTGTCTCCGGAATCTCTCATCTAGCCATCGGCGATCTACTTTTCTCCGGCTGCACCTTCTCTTTTCTTTACTTTCTTGGTCTTTGTTGCACAAGTTTTAGGGTTCTTGTTGCGCAAGTTATTCATTGATTCTATTGAAAGTCGGCCAACTTCAATTCTTTGAAAATCGAACATGTCTGGAGGGGGTGCTGATCAATCGGCCAACTTCAGCATAGCTCATCTTTTTGATAAAAAGTCATTTGAGAAGGCAATTCCCAAGGCTGCCCAAGTTCAAAAGCCTTCTTACGCAGAAACCGTTCATGGCAAGACGGTGCAATCTTCACCAATAGTGGCTGCTACCACTATTAGAGAAAAGGGAGGCCTGAAATCAGTTCCTATCATGCAAGAAATATATGATTAGCGGGTTAAGTTATGCGCCAATTCTTTAATCGGCAGGATTATTCTAGGAAAAGGTATCGCACCCAAGAAAATGTAGGAACTTAAGGTTCAATTATCCAAGATTTAGAACTTGACATCGCCATGGCAGCTAATTTCAATTGGTCGTGGGTTCTTTCACATTATGTTAGGGTCTTTGGAGGCAAAGAACATGGTCTAGAGCAAAGGCAATCTGAACTTGAAGCCTGGTTTATTTAGAATTCAACCTTGGGTTCCTGATTTTAACCCCTATGAATAAAAGGCAACCAACGCTCAGGTGTGGTTTCGATTACAGGTGCTGCCATGGGAGTACTGGGACCCAAGAACTCTAACAGAAATAACTAGTTGTTTCGAAGTCTTGTTACGTGTTGACAAAGCAACGAGGGAGGGCAGCTATGGTCATTATGCTAGAGTGTTAGTGGATGTTGATATGTCTACGTTGCTACCAGGCTCGGTCGGTGTTGAGAGAGATGGTGGGGAATTATGGATTGAATTGATTTCAATCTACCAGATTTTTGTAAGGTATGCTGATCGGTCGGTCACAAATCATATGATTGCAAAAGAAATAAGAAGCCAGAGGAACCTAAAAAATCAATGGAAAAATGAGCAGATTAGCGCCAAAATATTGAACTTCTACAGCGAAGTAAACCTAGGAAGCAAGCCTTAGAAGATAGATTGAACAGTGGAAATGATGTCCCCGTGTCTTCGGTCTTTAGGAATATAGAATCAGACTTGCATGGTCATCTCAGCAAGGAAAATGAGCAGGTCTCGGATGCGACAAATTCGGATGAGGAAGCCTCAGATGGGGGGCCTGTTGAGACTGATTTAATCAATTCCCAAGCTGATGTGAGCACGGGATTTTGTACCAGCTCGCGCGTTCAATGAGCTTTTCAGGATTTTTATCCTCGAATCACACAATTTTCTATTATCTGAAGATCTCCAAATGAGAATGTTCCTCATCGCCGAGTTGTGTTAAAGACTTAATTTTGAAAAAAAATAAAAATTAGTTAATTAATAAATCAATTTGAAAAAAATATATTAAATAAATAAAATATATATGTCGGGCTGAAATGGGCTAGCCGATTAGGCGAGCATTGGAATTTCCAGTAGTTTGCTGGAAATTCCAGCACCTCGCTGGAGAGTCCAGCGAGATGCTGGATACTCCAGCGAGGGTCGATGGAGAGAGTCCAGCAAACTCGTTGGACTCTCCAGCGAGGAGTCTCGCTAAAGAGTCCAGCGAGGTAGCTGGACTCTCCAACGAGGCTTGCTGGGGAGTTCAACGAGCTCGCTGAACTCCCCAGCGAGCCCAGTTTAGCCCATCCTGAATTTCTATAAATTCGGAACTTTTTTGGATTGAAGGGGACCGGAAATTTTTCAGACAAAAATATAGTTTTGAGAACCGCATCGGATTTCAAGAATTAAACAAATACTTTTCGGGACTTCACCACAACTTTTTTTTACCTAAACTAAAAGATGAGGAGGACTTTCTAAGGTCGATTAGATATCTTCGAAGAGGATTCATTCCGTAAGGGTAAGCCTCTGAGTTCCTAGAATTGTCAATCCCGTGTTTTCAGCTTTCTACTTCTTCTTCTACTTTCATCTGTGGATCTAGGATTTTCAATATTTTATTTTCTTTCGATGTTGTAATTTCTCTTTATCTATAATTTCTTTATTAAAGAAGATGTAAGTTAGAAAACCCCCACAAAGGGAATAAAACATATTTCCGGATAACAGCCCCCACTTTTACTATGCGAGCAATTTCATTAATTAAAATGAGCAACCAATATGCTAATAAATCGAACCGTTTTATTTAAATAACAAACTCATTATCGCGATCGATTTTCTTTTGTATAGGCCACACGGGCTTCACTAAATTCAAAATCGAGCATATGTGCAATATGATTATATCCCCTATGCTAATCTTTGTGGATGCAGGTAGATTAGGATTACATGTATGTTTGGATTTTAATTTTCCTTTGGGTATCGCAATTTCATTTTTTTTTGGGAAATGTAGTTAATAGATTAGGCAGGCTGTTGCATTCCCCGAGGTTTGTAATTTGTAATCTTTACTTTTCCGCATTTACTTTCTGCATTTATTTACTATTTTGTGGATAGATTTATTGCTTTTAAATATACATGAATCATGCATAATAACTCAAAAATGACCTAAGTGCGAATATGCACAATTAAGAGAATACGGTTTTCTGTGGATGTAATATAATGTGATCCAATGAGAAATAAGCAACTTATCCCGAACCCGAATCTCTGTGTCTTAGTGGGCCGTCCCTCGGATGTTAAACCTCACAGTACTCTAATTCCTGGAAAGAGCTAATCTAGGTGGCGACTCCACACTAAGAGATGGCGGATTCGGGTTTGACCAATCTAAAAAAAACATTTTCGCTCTCTCTTTCAACCCTTTTTACAGGTCCACGAGCTGGTACTTTTTAAAATACCTCGGTGGATCACGCCTCTCATTTCTCCGCGCGCTCTCGGCCCATCACTCCGTGTCGTCCGCTCACAGTGGCGACTCTGGTGGGGATTTTTTCTAAGAAACTTTTTTTTTTCAAAGGTTTTAGATTTTGGAAAAGTGCCAAAAATTATTGATCACACTGTTCCATTTTCTCTTAATTGTGACATATTTATAGTTTCGCATTGCAATAGAAGGGATTAGCCCGTAAGTCTAAAATACCCCTATTACTGCGAAGCTTCCTCTTATACTAATCTACCTCCCTAAGAAAATATAGTACTTGAGCGGGTGGAGTACTTGTTGCCATATCGCATATATCTCCCTCGTTAGAACCTATTTGGGGAGAGGCTTGGAGTGTATTTTAGTGCAACAAGAACCTTCTACATCAGCAACCCATTTACAAACCTCATGTAAATAAACCATAGGCATTTTCCCTATGGTGTTACCCAATAAATGACCATGCAATTATATTTTTTTTACAGGTGCGTTCCTTAGAATCTTCATGGTACTAAGATGAACCAAACTTAGGATAGAGACTAGCCAAAAACGCTACACATGGGAGTTATATGGTTGGAAGTTTGGATATTGCATGATATGTGCTACGTACTTATTATTGTACAAATGTCATGCTAACCACGAATCTTTGTGCAGACACTTGAGCGCAAACACTTATAATGTTAAGATGATGTAACATAACATCTTCTCATCATATACACTTAGGATTAGATGACACTCGAGGTCGTGTCACCCTAGGACAACATGAAACCACTTATAATTTACCCCTTTTCAGCTAGATGTCCACTTGACATTCGGTTATTAGCCCGTACAGGGCAAACATACCTTTCTTTTACTGCGTGATATCCACTTGACATCCGACACTGAGCCCACAAGGGGTAATAATATATCCCACATGTTACCTATGAGATGCCCATGCGACATCCAACTCATAGCCCTTCCAGGGTAATTATACACACCAAAAGCCCAAACAGGATAAATATGTACCCAAACAATTTCTCACATTAAAAGATATCCCAGTTGATGTCCTAACCTAAGCCCACACGGGGCGAACTTACTTCAAAAGTCTTACCTTACCAAATCTTCAAAGGTATACGCTTCATACCCTAATCATTTGCCTACACGAGGTAACAATTCACATATCACCACATACCCTCATTTAGTGATGACCACACATGTATCCAAAACTCCACCCTAATTGGGCAAAATAACCAAATCATTCATTAGATAGCTACATACGGTAGTTGTTTTCGTTTCATTAGGGTACGTCACACTACTTTCCCGAAATCAATTTGACCTCCTCATTCCATGAGACCTAGTCATAGTACGAAATCTCAAACTATTAACCTATAACCACATGGTAACTTGGTCACCTCACTTACACCACTCAGATTACGATGTCACATAGACATTGCAAAAAATCTCAAATCCAACTCCCGGTGTTGGATTTTCATTTCCACATATTTTCATTTTTACCTAACGACTAACCTGTTTGCTTCAAATGGATTGACAAACATATTATTCATCTCACATTATGGCATGCTTACACCTTGTGAATGCAATCATAACATTAAATATCTCATGCATTTCTCGCATCACGAGTCATGTCATGAATCTCAAACACATGGTCTGATCTTCTACTTGTGTATCAAAGGGGCTTGGAAAAGGTTTGCTCGTCGCCTGGTCTGCGTTT
Source organism: Euphorbia schlechtendalii (assembly GCA_949673415.1). Classification (NCBI taxonomy): domain Eukaryota; kingdom Viridiplantae; phylum Streptophyta; class Magnoliopsida; order Malpighiales; family Euphorbiaceae; genus Euphorbia; species Euphorbia schlechtendalii. The sequence continues at coordinate 4,416 of CATIWQ010094128.1, read as the reverse complement.
CCCCAATCGTGACCAATTTAGAGAGGGTTCCGTACACTGACTCAAGTGAGGACTCGAGTTCTGATTCATATTCAATTCAATGTACGTCGATTATGGCCAATCCATAAGATGGAGCTGCGGAGGAGGATCACCAAGTCCTTACGGGACAGAACTCTCAGCAGTCGTCGATGAGCACCGAGATTGTAGTTGCCTTAAACTCCTTTGCCAATAGAGAACAGCAAGCTACGCTCATTCACCAACACGTCGGGAGAGCTCAGAATGTGGTGTCCAGCCCGGAGGTCACCCTTAACAATGGCGGTGCAACTAGATGGCCTGAAACAGGGGGACCTCCTACCTCACACTTGGTACCCCCAACTAACTTTTATCAGTTCGGGGCAGGACAAAGTCAGCTGAATCAGGCTCCGATTGGGCAGCTAGGATATAACTTTGCCAATCCTCCCCAATTCTTCCCTGGATAAATGGGGTAGCCGACGTTCGCACCAGGGCCTTTCTACCAAGGAGTGACCCAACAGCCCATTCCCAGTTGGAGCACGTTAGTTGCCTCATAGTTCCAGGCACCTCAACTGCCCAATTTTGCTGCATATCCCTAGGAGCAATATGGTTTCTATCCAAACACTAGGAACGCCATTCTCCAACAACCAGGAATGGTGAAATTATGGTAACAAGTTTTTATCACTCATCACCGCCATCTTAAGAATTCATACTCGACGCAACCGACAATCGAGGATGAAGACAACTTGCCCCTAAACTTTGCAATGCCACAATTTGAAAAGTATGTGGGATCTAGAGACCCACGCGCTTACTTAACGCATTATCAAATTATGATGAGAGTGTTAAGGGTTAGCGAATGCTTGATGGCTAAGCTCTTTGTCATCACCTTAGGCCATCCAATCAATGAATGGTACAGCCACCTCTCATTGGACATAGCTACTGATTGGAATAGCCTTGCTCAAGCTATGATGGGGCATTACGGTTTCAACACTTAGATGGAAACCACGATGCAACATCTGGAGGCTATAAGGTAAGAGCAATGTGAGAGCTTTAAATCTTACTATGCGCATTGGATGGCCACACAAGTTAGGCTTCGAGCTCACTTAACTCTACCGAAGATTATAACCAAGCTTCTAGATGGTGCACTGCCATCATACAGGAACAAGTTTGGGTCAAACATCTTTTCGAGCTATCAAGAAGTGTTTGAGAAGGCGGATAGGATGGATCACTTTGAATCCATGGACACATCTGAGGGGCACTAGAAAAACCCATGATTGATGATGTAATAAATTAGCTTTTAGCTACTTTGCCAACGAGGCTGTTGAATTTTGAATAAATTGAACTTTGTTATTTTCTTGATATTGTATCAATGACATCACGCATTCTCATAAACATATACATAATGTTTTAAGCACATGCGACACATCATGTCATGAAATTAATTTGGGCATAAATGGATTCCCTAAAGTTACTGCAATTTGAAATGATTTGACTCTTGAGAGAAAGTGAGAGACAAACTAATGTACTTACAAATGCGTGATAGCATCTGCCTCATCCTATAAAGACATAAGGTCGACGGAAAGATCTCCAAGCATGAAACGTCCACCGACTATTGAATAAGTCAAACAAAGGTCAAAAGGATCGAAGCCAAATTAAGACCAAAGTGTCAACAAAGTAAATTGAAGACAAACCACCAAAGAACACAATGAAGGAGTCAAATCGTTGAACACGTCAACAACTCCATCACACGGCTCACCACCATTCATGGGGCAATAAAGTAAAAGTTAAAATGACCAAAGCAAATTGAAGCTCCCATAAAGGATCAAACAACCGGTATAATACTAAAGGTAAAAAGGAGTCAGATCGTTGAACATGTCAACAACTCCTTCACATAGCTCGCTACAATTTATGTGGTAATTGAACTCAAAAGGGAACGTTAATGATCAAGATCCATCATCACATACACCTCAAGCTAGCAAAGAGGCATGAGTACCGATCAATCAATCAGAACACTGAACGAGATAACAACTGAAGTCATGGACATGGACGGCAATCGATCTACCAAATCAACCAAGTCTTACACAATTGCTATCACTCATAGGTGAAAGAAATAAATCGATAAAAAGCAGTACCCAATAAAAAAAATAAATTTGTAATTAGTCTATCAATTAACACTCGGTTAGTTGAGCAAAAATTAGGGCTTCTTTTCACAACAGAAAAAGAATAGTCCGCTGAGTTGAAAATCTAAAAAGGATGGCTCAGGCAAAACTTAGGAAATCAAGAGAACCACATTAGTTAGAAAACTTGAGAGGGCTAATCAATGGCAGGAGTCAAATCATTTGAAATATTTATACCCATGTTAAGTTCATCAATGAATTGTCATTTTTTGCTGAATCTTTATGCATATGTTTATTTTGATTGCTTGCATGTCAATGGTAGAATATCGCAAGTAAAACATCCAAAAAATGAAAAAAGTAAAAATATAGAAAAATAGGTCAGATGGATTAAAAACCTGAAAAGGCGGTCCAGGCAAAAATTAAGATAAGGTTCGATAGATTGAAAACCCGTAAGGGTAGTCTATGCAGAAGTTAAAACCAATATCAAATTCATCACCTCTTCCTTAGAACTGTAATTGGCATTTTATACCTCCAACACTTCAAGTAAATAGCTTCCAAGTGATCATCGCCGGCGTAATATGAATCAGCGACTCATCCAGACTCTCCTCAAACCAGATCCAAGCTCTAAACTCGAAACTGGTTCAACGAACCCGTGGTTTTCAGTCTGAGGAAGTCATCTATGGAATCACCAACAAGACAAGTCCAAGGGGCAATCATGTACCAGCTCATGAGAAGGTTTTTCAATAAATGAAATCCATAACACCTACAACAGATGAACATACATCATATGATAAATATTATTCATACATAAAAACATGCATACATTACATACGCATCACTTTATTTATAGGTAAAGACGATGCCAAACTCCACCTCCACATGAGGAACATAAGAAGGACAAAGGCCTAGGCAAGCTTGAAGTCAACATTGTAACATCCCAAAAGCCTCCTAAAACAATGGAGTAGTCTCCAGGACATCCTTGAATTTCCGTTAAACTTATCATGTTTTAATTTTTTGATTGAAGGGGCAAAAATTTTTGCTTCGCATAAACTCAATCAAATAATTAAAACATTCATCATAAAATGTATTAACATTACACTTTTCTCCGATTTGTCACTGGGAGCAAGTCAATATCCTACTAAGGAAATTCAAGGTTGCCTTCGAAACAGATTCGGGCACCTATCTCTAATCACTCTAAAGAAGCACACGATAATCACAGCCGAAGAAGAAAATGATTTCCCACTATAACAGGGACGCCGCAGAAAGAAACGGTCAACCCGCCCACAAGGGGCATCAAGCACCAAGGGATTCTGAATAAAGGAACGGACAATCCCGTGAGGACACAGTGCCAGAAAGGAAGGCCCAAGTCATCACCAATCAGGGACAAAGAAGGAACCAACCACACTGGTCAGGTATATTCTCAATCCCTCCGCTCTATTTCGTGTGATCATACTGGTAATACAACCAGCGATTATCACATGAGGGGCAACTATGAGCACGGGATTTTGTACCAGCTCACACGTTCAATGATGATGGCTTTTCAGGATTTTTATCCTCGAATTACATAATTTTCGATTATCTGAAAATCTTCGAATGGGAATGTTCCTCATCGTCGAGTTGTGCTAAAGACTTAATTTTGAAAAAAAATAAAAATTAGTTAATTAATAAATCAATTTGAAAAAAATATATTAAATAAATAAAATATATATATCGAGCGGAAATGGGCTCGTCAAACGGGCGAGCCCATGGCTCGCTGAGCCAACGAGCGCTGGAATTACCAGTAGTTCGCTGGAAATTCCAACACCTCGCTAGACTCCCCAGCGAGCCTCGCTATGGAGTCCAGCGAGGCTGCTGGACTCTCAAGAGAGCCCGGTTTAGGCCGTCCTAAATTTCTATAAATTTAGGACTTTTTTGGATTTAAGGGGACCGGAAATTTTTCAGACAAAAATATAGTTTTGAGAACCGCATTGGATTTCAAGAATTAAACTATTTTTCGGGACTTCACAACTTTTTTTTTCCCTAAACTAAAAGACGAGGAGGTCTTTCTAAGGTCGATCAAATATCTTCGAAGTGAATTCATTCCATAAGGGTAAGCCTCTGAATTCCTAGAATTGCCAATCACGTGTTTTCAACTTTCTACTTCTTCTTCTACTTTCATCTGTGGAAATAGGATTTTCAATATTTTATTTTATTTCGATGTTGTAATTTCTCTTCATCTATAATTTCTTTATTAAAGAAGATGTATGTTAGAAATCCCCCACGAAGGGAATAAAACATATTCCCGGATAACAGCCCCCACTTTTACCAT
>CATIWQ010094127.1:0-46829 GCA_949673415.1 Euphorbia schlechtendalii | reverse complement strand
ATGGTGATTTTGTTAATAACAAAGTTAATCTTACTTTACCTCTTATCACTATTAGATTAATCATCATACAATTGATTCAATGATAATTAAAATAATTAGTGAAGATTTTATTTTTAACAAAATCACTATATTAATTATCTTCTAATTATATGTTAGTATTAAATAGTTACATACGAAATATAATTATATAAGATTTAAACACAGATGTGTAAAAAATTTAAAGAAAATATTATTTGTAAGCCGTTGGATAAAAAATAACCCTGTAAGTTTTTTCCAAATCCAAAATTATAAGTACGAGCTGAGCTAATTGAGTCCAAATCTCCAACCTCGCGCATGAACAATTTTATACAAATCACACGTAAACAGTGTAAAATGACCAATTAACAATTGTTGTTTTATTAAAAAAACAAAATAACTACGTGAATTATTTTTCATTTAAATTTTTAATGTTTCCCGTGTCCCGCCAATAAACCGATTCGTAAGGGTTTGGCCAAAAATCGGAAACACGTGCCCGATATCAGCTTTGCGGCCACTTTAGCTGAATATAATGTGAAATTTTTCAAATTTTGCAATTCCCAATAGTAAAATTGCTGCTCATTATCGGCTTCTCGCTTTTCTCAGTCACTTTCCGACGGCCCCGCTCTCAAGTCTCTCCCGTTCAACAATTTACCCTTTCGTGGTGATTCTAGGGTTCAGTAGTGCAGATCCAGGCCCATTCCAGATTTTGCGAACGCTTTTAATCTCTCTTAATTGAAAGTAAATGTGTCTTTTTCTTCTTTTTCTCTCTTCTTAAACTCCATTATTTGCAGTGAATTATGGGAATTTGCTTCATAAATGCAGTTCTCTCGTGTTATTACGGTTTTTGTCAGTTGATAACTGAATTTGTGAGCTACCTTTTGTTGTAGATGGAAGCTTTGTATGCAAAACTCTACAGTAAGTATGAGATTGTTAAGGTTTGTGCTAAAAATTTCGTTACAGCAGCTTGTGTCATGATATTAGTTTTATTCTGTTATCATTTTGGTATTTTAAGCGAATTTTTTGGGGGTTCACTGTGCTCTATTTCTTATTTTCTTCGGTATGTCTGATTAGGGTAATACGAATATTTTCTTTTCATCCTCTTCTTGGTTTTCTATGGACTTTCTGCATTTCAACTTTCTGTTTCCATTTTGTTTACTAGCTATTATGATGTGATTTTTAGAATATCGAATTTTTGTTTTTCTTGTGTTCAGAAAAAGAGAATTTCAGAATTGGATGAGATCAGCAAAGATCAAGAAATAAAGTTCTTGAGTTATGTGTCTGGTATGTGGCCTGTAACTATTGTTATCCTTTTGTCTGTGTCCATGTGAATTCATGCATATCCCTCAGCCTCTCTTCGGTATTTTGATTTGAGTCTCTGAAAGTGAAAGGTTATACCTGGGGTTTAAACCATATTTGGCTTGGCACTGATTCTGTTGGGATCAAATTTAGGGGTTTTGGGTTGGATTTTGAAAATTACGGAAGAAATACTCTCCAAATTAATGGCTTGACTCAAGGAGGATATGTCAAGCAAGTGAAAGTCCGCCAAATACGCGCAAGCTATTAATGGAGATTTTGGGTACCACATAAGACAGCCGCAAAATCATAGAGCTACAAACCCAACAACTTCTTACTTTTTGGTTTATTTTGCTTAGTATGATAATTCCTTAGGATCTAGCTTATGTTAAGGATTCCCATTTGTTTTCCTTGGTAATTGCTACATGTCCATGCTACAAAAATATAAAATGTAAAAACTTTTGTTGTTTTACTTTGACATCTGTTTCAAAGCTAGTTGAGCTTTCTACAGTTAAGTTTAGGAATAATTTAAAAAGTTTTTAGTCCTTTGTTTTTATCAAATGATCTGGTTAGGGTGTCAGTTTATGGTTGAGATCATTTCTCTGGCAAACTCCAGTACAAAGGCTAAAATTAACTTTTCAATAAAAGTAATTAACAAATCGTTCTCAGCTATGTTTGATAGCATTTGAAAGGTTTTGATGATTTATTAATAAATGCTCACCTAAATTTCTGAGAAGATATCTCAATAATGTTACATTAGGGTATTAAACAAGTTCGCCCATAGGCTAACCATTAGGTAGAATACAACATTAATTTCTATTCATAATAGTTGAATAATCTATTATAAAACCTAATGAACCACATATTTATATTATCAATCAATATGACCAAAATACTTACTGGGGAAGCACAAAAGTAATGTGATGATATCCTTAAGTTATATGTAAATTGTCTCATATCTGTACCATTACAATTGTTACGGTGTGAGAATTTTCCTGCCCTATTTTTTCTGTGATTCCTTCGCTGTTGTATTTGATTCCTTTTAAGTGATTTTAATACAATCCGTACCTGCAATAAAGTGAAGAATGTTAACCAAATTTCTAATTTCGATGTCATACTACTCTGCTTACTTGCTTACTCTTCTAATGCTGCAGCTGCAGAAGATATGATAAAATTCTTAAGAACTGAAAATGAGAAGTTGGGTTCACAAGTTAGCGAGTTGAGAACTGAAGTGGCTTCAATAAGGCACGAATTATAATTTTTTTGTCGTGTGTGATTCTTAGTGGTTCTACCTCATGGATTATATGATAAGATACATTAATGTGGCTGTGCGTTCTGTATAACACTTATCATTTCTGTCAACTATAGGTCTACCAAAGATGAAGAGTGTGAACGCTACAAAAAGTTGCTTGTGGAAGAAAGCCAAAAGAGTAAGGAACCATTTTGCTTGATAAATATCTGAAATTTTTGTACTTTTCTCTTCAAAAAAATTTGGTCAAGGTACAGCTTATATGTTCATCAAGTCTCCAAAACCATACCTCATATGTCTGAAGTTTACTAAAAGATGTGAAGTTGCTAATATGGTTACAACCTCTTGAAAATTTAGGATCTTGAATTTGAACTCGAAAAATTTTCTCTTCCAACTTCCAAGCTAAACTAAATGCCACCCTAAATTGTTATTTACAGACTATTGAACTTGGTTCATTCTACATTTACTTCACATGTACGTCAATCCATACATCTGGAGGAAATATTGATGTTATTATGTTTCCATTTCCTCTTTCTCGGTATGAGTTGCCTTTTTTTATGTTTGCATATTTAGGCTGTTGAACTTTTTGTAGACAAGATGCTCTCAGAAGAAGTTGAGAGGCTTCGAAATCTTCAAGATGTTTCTTTTCATTCAGAGAGAAGAGAAAATTCCAATGCACATCTAACTACTACTGAAAGTGCCCAAGATACACCAACAGAGGCAACTGGCTACTCAACTAGAAGAAAAACAAGAAAGCGTACCCGAGAAGAAACTGCTGGTACAAAAGGCAAGTCTCCTTCTCCAAATGATCAAAATGCACTTTTGGCAGGAGAAGCAGCTATAATTTTACCTGAGGAAGCTTCTTCGGGTGGGGATTTGGAGAAAGAGCGGCAGGTATACGACTCTATGCTTTTATAGCCAAGCCAAAAATGCATGCTTAATTTCAATCTCTGATTATTCTAGTGTTGTTCTCCAGCTTCAGTGTTATGGAGGAGTTGTTCAGGGATCAGGTGTGTTTTCAACTTAAGCTCTATTATTACACATTCTTCTGTATGTTCTCCATTATACAAGTGAACATTTATAAATTATTATTCCCAGGAGTTGAGGTTGAGGACATTGGACATGCCAACTGCCAGTTCCAAACTCTCATTGAATGCTTACTGGGCATGAAGTTATGTGCTGATTATCAAACTGACAAGCAATGCATTTTAGCTGTGCATGAGTCCAGCGGTAATTCATAATTCCTACTGTATAGTATATGGTCTGTGTGTGTATAGTATGCTTTTCTCTTTGTTCTTGCTTTTCCTTTTGCTTTCAGTCTTCATCGATATTCTGTCAAATGCTGTTGTTCATGGTTATAGATCCTTGTGGTCGTATATGCTTTCATAAAAATTTCAACAAACATTGCATACTTGACTTAATATCTCATTAAGCTAGAAGGTAAATTGAATGATTAGAACTCATCTCCTGGCATATATGAAGAAGTATGTGTATGTATGCGACAGGTTACTCATTCAGTCTGATGTGGGTAAAGGGTGAAAATGGAGAACATGAATTGATATACAGAGTGTCGAGATTGGGGACATTTGAGATGGTGGCACCAGAGTGGATGAGATCAGTGCTGATGTTCAACATTAGCATGTGGCCGATCTTCTTTGAGAGGTTAGTTCGTGTTATCAGGACGTTATGTTGATCGGTCTTCCTTAGCCCTTCTCTTATTCTCAGTTTCACCTTATCAGCTTGTATAACCAATTGATGCTTTCATGTATATAGATTTGGATTTGTTCAGTGCTAGGTCTCTGACCACTGTTGTACTTACTATTGTAGGTTTTTTTTTATGAGAATTACTTTTGTATTTTGAAATTTACCTGATGATTCTATGTTGTTGTCATGCATTAGAATTTTGTTGAATCCAATTGTTAATTTGTCTGAAAATAACTCTTATGAGACATAAGTGTGTGTTGGATTGTTCTTGCTCGATTCATGAAGCCAAAAAGTGAACTTATATTATTTTTAGCAGGCGGAGTACCTCCAAACTTAATAGCTTTCACCATCGGTCACTTTTAACTGTCACTTTTAACTTTGAATAGTTTCTACTAGCCTCCTTTAGTGTGACAGGTTTGACTTTAGAGATGAAAAAAAATATTACAAGTGACAGGTTTGACTTTAGAGATGAAAAAAAATATTACAAGTAATTAAAAACAACAAATATATGTAATAAAGTAATCAATCATGAAATTAAAATCTCTTTGTTCAGATATTTTAATTCAATTATAGATATAAGTTGATTTATTGATATAAAATGACAATTCTTGTTTTTAACACCCTAAGTTTTTTCTATTACATGATGTAATTTTTAAGATGAATATGTTTTAAGTTCATCAATTGATAGTTTTTTCTAATTCGTCTACATTTGTAAAAATCTTTCAATTAATATTTAATTTTTATTTTTAATTATCCTCTTGTTCAAATTTTACAATTTTCAATTTCTTAAATGATGAATTGAAAAATAAAAAGTATGATCCTTATATCTAGTTTTTAGTTTTCAGTTTTTTTACTTTATAAATAAAGATGTAATAATTTAAAATTCTATTAATTGAAAAATATAAAAGTAGACTAAATATGCAATAAAATGTTAAACAAGAAAAATAATTAAAAAAATTAATTAAGAGTATATTAAAAAAAAATTGCTTGCTTATTTAATAATAATTAAATACACAACTATATATGAAAAAAATTAGATGAAAGGGTATTTGGTGTTTACATAAAAATTGTATTTATTCAGTTTAAAAAATTTCAAAAACATAAAAAAGGGTTATTTTTTGAGTCAATTCACAAAATAGAAAAATTGTAATTGAAAAACTTCACAACCAAACAATTATTTTCATTTTTCAATTTTGCTAGCAAATTTTCTATAAACAATATGTTATTGTTTGTGATTCAAATATTTGAGGACTCCAAAATTTGTTCTCCTCCATTTTATTTATTTTTGCCATAATAATAACATCAATAGAAGTTGGTTGGAATGGTAAAAAATTCATTCTCCTTGAGGGAATGTGAACTTGCCCCTTAACTATATTCATCCCAATTCGAATTCAATATAATATTTTTTAGAAAGAAAATAGTAATGAGTTATGACAGTAAATATGACGCCATATACTTTTAGAGGGTAAATGTGTAATTTAAACAGAGTGGAGAGCAGCTAGCCGTTAGAGATGGTTGAGTGCATAAAAAAAAGAACAATTACGACATACGCCGCTATTCTTTCTTCTTTTTCTTCTTCAGTCTCTCTCAGTTCACAAATCCTCTTTTGCTAAATTGGTCTCTTTTTCTAATCCCCATCTGAATTCATCTTGTTTCTCTCTGATCGGTCGATCGATCTTTTGTTCGTGCTTGGTTCTGGATCCGTTAACGTAGAAAGAATGGCTACCGTTAATGGTTACCCAGGCAACACAACCGCCGCCACATCTAAGCAATCTGTGCCGGCGATGAAGACTTCCGATACGCAATCGGTGCTTAAACGGTAATTCTTGGTTTAATTGAGTTTCTAAACGATTAGTTTAGTGCGTTTGATTTCGTTCTTGCATACGTCTGGGGATCAGTTCGTTAATTTTAAGAGCATTTCAATCCATTTCCTGGATCTGTAAATTTTTTTGATTGTTCAGTTGCCTGTGTTTCTCACTCGTAGGAGACGGTGCTGTTGATAGTTACAGTTCCATCAGATCACTCTATTATGAATTTTTTAGGCAAGCGATTTAGAATTTCAATTAGGGTTCTGACTGAGTTTCTTTTTTCTCAAATCAGGTTGCAATCTGAGTTGATGTCATTGATGGTGAGTAAACCTATAAATTTTGATCGTCTGTTTGCCAGAACTACTGAATTTTATTTGTTTTTATGCAATGCATAAAGCTGTTAATTAAAAGGGACTCACTTTCCGTACCTTTTGTGAATTGGGGGTTTTTTTTTTGTAGATGAGTGGAGAATCAGGAATATCTGCCTTCCCTGAAGAGGACAATATATTCTGTTGGAAAGGAACAATCATTGGAAGCAAAGACACAGTCTTTGAAGGAACTGAATACAAACTCTCACTTTCTTTCCCCAATGACTACCCTTTCAAGCCCCCGAAAGTGAAATTCGAAACCAACTGCTTTCATCCTAATGTGGATGTTTATGGCAACATCTGCTTGGACATTCTTCAGGTAAATTACTCCTAATATTGTCTTCGATTCCCAGAACTAGCATTTGGGACAAAAAGTTTACACAATTATGGCTCTACTTTTGTAGGATAAATGGTCGTCTGCTTATGATGTGAGAACTATTCTCCTATCAATCCAGAGCCTGCTTGGAGGTATTTAGTTTTCTTTCCAACTGAATTTGATTATGTTGATGATCTTATTTTGTGTGATTTTATTGATACCAATTTTGTGTTGGGATAGAGCCTAATATAAGTTCACCTCTGAACACACAAGCAGCTCAGCTCTGGCGCAATCAAGAAGGTACTTAAAAAGAATGCTTCAAAATTTCCTTTTCTTTTTAGTTTCAGATAGAGACATAATTTGATTCTGCAAATTGTTTGAATGGTTTGAGCTTAATGCAGAATATAGGAAGATGGTGGAGAAGTTGTACAAGCCTCCAAGCGCATAAATTCTAAAAAAGTAAGAGACATTAAATTAGATGCTGAATGAAGCTTTCAATATCAAAATAGCTTTTTAAGCCTCCAGGCTCCAAGTACATAAACTCTGAAGAGAATCTATTTTTAAGATGTTTTTTTCTCGTATAAAGGAAAGATCTCTTTTTTTTTCATAATATGGGCAAATGCATCAAGACCCCCTGAAGTTGGCTCATAAAATCCGATGCCACCCTCAACTTTCAAAAAGACCAGTTACCCCTCTCTCAACTTGACAAAAAGAATCAGTTACCCCTTTAACTTGGTAAAAATGCACCAGTTTGCCCCTTCAATGTCACGTGTCAACTTCTGGTTAAAAAAAGAAAAATCAGAAAAATGACATTTTTGAAAAGTCAAACCAACCAGATTCTGACACATGGCATTGAAGGGGGGGTTTAACTGGTGCATTTTTACCAAGTTAAGGGGTAACTGGTCCTTTTTGCCAAGTTGAGGGGGTAATTGATCTTTTTGAAAGTTGAGGGTGGTATCGGGTTTTCTGAACCAACTTCAGGGTCTTGATGCATTAGGCCTCGTAATATTCGTTGTATGGTTATGGGGAACAAATTTATAATCGAGAGAATCTATTTTTCTTAATATTTTGATATCATGGTATGTTATTACGAAATTTTTAGAATCTGACATTTATTGTATCGATTGATCAATTAAAGAAAATAGAATTCAAAATTCTGCTTGCAAACTAATTCGTTCATATGCTTAGCCGAAAACAATAACAATCAATCTACTTAAAAATGAGAATTGGCCAGTAAAATTGCAACCAAAGGAAATAATTAACGACGTAACAGCCAATTCCAGAAAAGATTGTATATTTTCAGTATACCGATACAAGTTACAGCAAAAGAAACTATGAAGCCAAGCAAAAACAGCACAAAGGGTTCAAGACAGGACAGGACTATTGTGATGAAGAGCCGCCTGAGGTTGTACTTAGCCAACTCCTTGTATTTCTCAACAACCCCAATCAAACATACTGTCTGAAAATAAAATCAAGTTAAATTTATAAAATTTGTGACGAAATGTCACGTATTAGGAAAACAGCAGAACCCAGATGCTTTACCTTCACACAATTTCAACTACAATTGTCTTATCAGGATTGCTAAGGTCAACTTTATGCGGTGCAGGAGCAGATTTTGCAACTGCATTTATTATTCTCATTCTGTCTATTCCAGTGTTTGCCCCAGCTTCATACAGTACTGCAAACTAGACATACAAATCAATAAGTTGCCAAAGCCAAATCTAAACTTCTAATTTTATAGCTAAGTTTAGAGGTTCATATCAGGTTGTCGTGTTACCGTTTTTGTTATGTCACTGGCATGCTATATGTTACGCATGCTACAAACTCTGTTTTAAAAAGCAATCAAGGAGGCCGCCTAGGTGGGGTTTTTTGGAACACTATCATGATTTTATAAAATCGAGCGGTTAAGGTGAAAAGTGTTGTCATAACCTAAAAATGTGTCGCAATAGATTAAAAAAGTGTCGCCAAAGCCTAAAAAAGTGTTAGCAAAGCCTAGAAATGAGTCGCCAAAACCCATAAGAATGTTGCTATATGAATTTTTAATTTTATTATATAAAAATTTATGTGTTAGTTAAATTTATTATTCTAATTCACTAATAAATAATAAATATTTTAAAATACTAATACTCCTAGGTCCCGATTAATCCCTGCCTAGGCCCTGGAGGCTCTAACTGCCCGACTAGAGCCTAGCGCCTTTTAATACACTGATTACAAACGCAAACAATAGCTAAAACTAAAATCATGTCAAACAAAATCGTTCCAATTTGGTGTTCTCTTTCGTAGAAATTATGGTATGTAGAGACGATTTTCTGCTTAGCAATAGAATGCAAGGAAAGTAATGGAGAAGTGAAATTGATAGCTACCTTGTGTGAATCTTGTGAATCTGAAGGGAAATATTTCTCTACTAAAGGGTACCATTGCTTTTGAAATTTCTTCTTCTGAAGAGTAGCACGAAAAATTTCTACCAGTAGCACTCTTAAGATGAACCTATACACAGAAATAACGCAACTTAAGCACAAGAAAATGAACGGGGCCATCGTAAGTATGGCCAACGGACTTCTCTATGCACTGTGTAAATTCAAAGTTAATATTTTTACACGCGAAACCGCACAAAATGACCATAAAGAACCGAAAAGCACTCTTTGGGGGCTTATCTATGTATGATTCGTGCAATTTGACTACAAAACAGCGATTCACAAACCTTGAGATGTGTTTCTTTGTTGATGCGACAGATGTCATAATGTGTTGACCGATATCTTTAGGAGAAGGATCGCCATCTCCCTCATGCATTTGAACGAAGACCACACCATTACAGCTAGAATCAAGGGTCGAAAATCGCCTCTGTCCAAACACAACATTACTTAAACAAATGTGATCATAATTAATAAAAAATTAGCAATAATAGAAACCATCCTTTTATTACAACATGCATCATCTTCAAGTTCAACTGTAATGACTATTCACTATCATTCATGACAGGATTATTTTCCAGGAATACTAGATTTATCTTCAAGTTAAAGATACGGAAATAGAAACATTAGGGGATATACCTTGTTGCTCTTATCTCCAAGTTCTTTAAGCTCGTCTTCTATAAGTTGATCAATGGATTTCTGCTCCACATGTACAACGGGATATGGTACACAATCTTCTGTGCATTGCTTAGCCAGTGGCTCCTTCAGTTCTTTCGTTTCGTTTTCAGGATCTTTATCATTCTCGTTTTTTTTTCATGGCAGGCATTCTTAATAAGGATGCTTCAGTTTCTCATTTTTTGCAATTTCAGTTTTCGATTCATCGGTATTTTCAGTTTTAGCTTCATTGGTTTGTGTAGCATCTGTTTTATTTTCTTCATCATCATCGTCATCAGAATACACAAACTTGATCTTTTTATTTATAGGTTTATCAGATGATACCGCTAATTTCCCACATGAATCCTTGCCATGAACCAGCTCTTCATAGAACTGCAAAATAAAATACAACAATCTAACAATCTAACTTAAAACAAAGTTATAAAATGACTCGAACAAAGAAAAACATTATCTGCAACCGAACATTCTGTGATAAATGCATGAAATTATTCAATAAACTAGGCTAAATTACACTGACGTTCGAAGTTCACTAAAGTTTGGGGTTTCCGCGTCCACAGGCACTAATAAAGTCAATGAACTTTTCTTGTATTAAAAAAAGCCCCTATAGCCAGCAAAACTGATGTATCAAGTCTATCAATGATTCATTTTTTGTGTATAGTGTTGTAGGTGTTGGAGATTTGACTTGGTGTTGACTTGCCACCCAGTTATTTCAGCAAAATAGGCACTAGAGATACACTAAAGTTTCGAAACACACTAATTGGTCTGTCCCCAAACAAAATTTACACTAAAAGACCTCAACTTTACCAAGTTAAACAAAAGTATCAATCAATTTTCTTCAATTTGCAATAATTGGCTTTATTTCCCCTTATCAAAAGTTGCATTACCATTAAGATTTCTAACTAGTTTCCATATATATCAGCAAAGACACTTTATAAAATTCATAAAAAGGAATAAAACAAACATACAGAATCAATAACATTGATAGCCTCATGAGAAGCTTGCCGCTCTTTGCCACCATCACAAGTTATGAAAAAGCCCTGCACTCCCCCCTTCTTCTTCACAGGTTTCTGATTGCGTACATAATGTCACTCACCAAAGTTTTGCTGTATTATTGTTGCATGACCGTGCCAAAAAGAGGGCATGCACACAGTGAGAATCCTGCCGTTGGTAAACAAAGGGATGGTGACATCGGCGCTAAGGGTGTTCTGCCTATATGAGCATAATGCCGACCCATTTTAGTGTGGGGAGCTTGTCGCTAATCGTGATCGTGGACTTAACTATGAAGGAGTATTATGCGAGAATACATGTCACAACTGGTCCATAACTGTTGCCGCTATCTCGGCCGAAACCAGTGCATGTCTGCGAGGAAAAGGCTGGTCTCAGGGTCATGCGAGAGAACCCCGGAGCGCCGCACGAGCATAATGCTATGCAAGACTCTCGGCCTCGTAACAATAATAAGCACAATCGAAATTACCACTAAAGCAACAACTACCTAAGCAGTTATACAGTGAAATAGTCTAGCAGAAGAGGAAACTTACATAGTTCGGACGATACTGCTTCCTTTTCTTGTTATTGGAGGCTGCAGCAGATTTTGGCTTGTTTTCGGCGGCCATTGAGAGTGCAGCGTCGTGAATTGTCCTCTCTCAGGGTTCGGAAATTGAGGGAAGCTGTAAAGAAGCTGATCGGAACTCAATCGAACTGCAGGGCTCAATTGGGATTTGGATTGGGCCTCAATTTGTTGAAATTGGAGTGTAAAGTTTCAAGCTTTTTTTCGTTTTGACAAGGCTGTTTTTTCTTTGTTGGAGATAGCATAAGAAACTGAGACATTAAAAATCAACAATGGTGAGTGTAAAAATATTGACGTGTTTAGCTTTTCCTTCCTTCAAAGACTTCGACTTTTTTTAACTTTTCCTTCCTCCAAAGACTACTTTTTTTACTTTTCCTTCCTTCAAGGACTTTGATTTTGACCAATTTGGTCTACCTGATTATTGCAGTTACTTATGATTGTATGAGTATGTCTTCAGACATACAAAATTACCATCTGCGCAGAACAACTTATTGGAAAGAAATTTGTACATTATCTAATTTTATAAGGTATTTTGAACAACTTTAAACTACACGCCAAAGAGGGTTTGAAAACATGTTGCAGAGCAGCTTTGTAGGCGATTTTAAATATAGAACAGCTTTTGAACAAATTTTAGTTTTTTTCCGACATAAAACAGCAGTCCAAGCGTTTGACTACAACTGCTTTCAATTACCTTAAAAAATATCAGCAACAAAAAAAACTATCTACATGCAGCTCGACCAAATTGGCTGTATTTTAGCAAGTCCTTGTTTTTGAAGGCAGAGATCAGAATAGACTTACCAAATGATGGGAGAAATACGGAAAATAGAAGAATTGTTAACGGTGCATAAAATGGTCCAAGTCAACCACAAGAAGACTTCTGTGGAAAGTGGTTCAAATAGGTCTTGACGTCAAACCAAATGGATGACAAAGACAAGTCCAACTATAACACGTAATAATATTGGAAAAAATTACAACACCTGTTAATAAGAATCTAAAGAACGTTAATTTCATTTCTTAATCAACAATTAACATTTTCCACATTGACATATACATATCAAACCTAGGAACAACCTAAAACCAAGAGTAATAAACGAACACAACACAAATAATATGACATTTTGAAGACAACCTTTTAATATTTTCGAAAAAAAAGAAAAAGAATTCTACATTTACAGGGGGGGAAGGGACTATATGTATATATTTATAATATATACGTAAACAATAATAATAACAATAATAATAGTTATATCATATTTATAGCAACTGTACGGTATCGACATTGTAGGACGAATACGAAGCAGCAAGAAGTGCTGCTCCTGTGCCCGATCCATCTTCCGAGACTTTAAGAACGACATGCTGAGCGATTTCTTCCCCCAATATCTCATTCAACGCTTCATGTATGTACTCTCTGAACATCATATAATTCGTATAAAGTGTTCCCTCAATTGCCACAACAGTTCTTCTCATCTTTGTGTCGCTTCTGCTGCTGCCTCGCCCGCTGGCGATGCCACCTGTCCCGTCCCGGCCGATTTTCTTCAAGATCCCCACTATGCCAGCAGCCACCAGTCGCGCCGCTCTGCGAGTCACCACGTCGCATATTCTGGCGACAAGCTTTCTCACCTTTAATGGAACTTCTTGAATCTGAGGTGGCAACAAACAGTGTTACTAAAAAAAATATGAAGGGAACCCATAATGTAGTTTTTTAAATATATGCATGTGATGTGAGAAATGTACCTCTAGAATTTCTTGTAAGATTCTAGCTACCTCCTCCAGATCAGGAGAGTCGTCTTCGTGCATCGCAATCACATGAGTAGTTCTGAGATAACGTAAAATGCTCACAATTAGTTTACATAAAGGCTTGGAATAATATGTTATACAATATGTTTATTAGTCTCTGAATAGATCTTTTGAATATGTCGTTGAATACATGGACAACATATTTAGGGATGAATATACTTTCGAATGTCATATATGTACAGATGTTAGTCTGAATTTAAGGCGTATCCAAAATTTCACACTTGTTGTGAGTAGAAGATACTCGTATCCAAACCATGAACTCATGTAACATAGATTCCAGCAGTCAGACTACATTTTACATTTGTGTTAAAATATTTTTTTGAGCTGAGGTCTTTACGAAAAATAAAGAGAGAATATGTGTACGTGCATGTGTGTGTGAGAGAGAGAGAGGTGTACCGAAGCACAAAGGGCACCAACAGCCTAGAAGAAACTGGTCCCAAAATATCCGATTCTTGGGACATTCTTAGAATCACTCTCCTAACAATGTCGCCCAGATACAGTCCCGAAACCATTTTCTCAAAACCCTGCACAATCGCAAAACACAGAATCGATTCATTCATGGTAATCCGTACTGTAGAAGAAAATAAAAGGGGCTGCTAACCTGATCGTTCGGATTAGGGCTTTCAGTATCCAAATCAATATCGTAAGAAGTTCTTGGCAAGTGTGATGACCAAAAATTTCCCCATTCCATGTTAACCACCTGATTAGAAGACAGTTGAATTTGTATAAATGCCACAACAGCAGTCCTTTTCGAGACAAAAAAAAGAGATTTATCGAGAAAAACGAAAAGATACCATGCCTCCAGAAGTTGTGAGAAGGCCTTGACACTTAATAATTGCATCTGAGCGCTCTAGATAGCATGCATTGGTACCCATCCCAATTATTACTGCTGCAACGGTGTCAGCATCATGATAATGCTCAAGAGCAAGAGTCCCCACTGTATCATTCACCTGCTTAAAACAAAATCAAAATCAAAACAGATAATTATAGTTTCCTGTTCTATTCTGGTATGCTTTTCCTTTTGGTAATATAACCAGTTCTGTCGCCGTAAATCATTATGTAGCAGCCAAATGTACATATATATGAACATAAACAAGTTTCTAACACGGACCAACTACTAACCAAAGCAATTAGCAACAAATGTCTTGTAATTGAGCTTTATAACTTGATACATGATAGAAGTTATTATACTGAATTGACAGTATTGCAAATTCAATGTAAGTACAACTTCAAACACTGCATTACTGTTTCAGGAAACATTAATGCTCTGCTTACCAGCACAGTGATCTGCATCTCTAAACCATTTCTGATCAATCCTGCTTGTAAGCATTCAACAACTTCTCTTCCAACCTATAAAAATCCAATCCATTTGCACTAGTCAACATATGTACTCTCACTTGCAACAAAAAAGGGATGCGAAAAGAAATTTTGAACAAATAGTGATTAAAATTGCATGTACAAAACTTGTACTGAAAACACAGAAAAATTTAAAAGCTGAAACACAGAAATCTGTTCGTCACCATCCCAACATTATGAGCCAATTGAGTCACCACATCAGGGTGTAGAAGAATTTACATGTAAGACAGACAGAAACACAAATGGAAAGTAGAAAACTTTTCCTGCTCCTTCGACAAGGTAACGCAATTTCTTTACCACAAGCAAGGAAAATGAAGTGATCAGTTA
Organism: Euphorbia schlechtendalii; assembly: GCA_949673415.1. NCBI lineage: Eukaryota > Viridiplantae > Streptophyta > Magnoliopsida > Malpighiales > Euphorbiaceae > Euphorbia > Euphorbia schlechtendalii. The sequence continues at coordinate 31,940 of CATIWQ010094127.1, read as the reverse complement.
TATTAGTCACCATAAATTTAATTACTACAAAGTATAAACACCTTGGTAATAATATATAACAAAATATTGTCCAACTAACCATATCATCAATATGGAGTCCTTTTGTCCACTTGATAAGGGTCCCTGATCTAATAGACGTTTGTTTCACCGGAAAAGAGAATGTGAATCCAAGTTCCCTTGTTCTAACAGCAGAAAATTGAGAACCAATTTCTTCTTTTTCAACAAACTTTTTTAACTTCGATCCTATAAAATCAAAAAGATCCTGCAAGCAAAGAAAAGCAAGTAGTAAACTTCCTCTGCATGCATAAGTAGTTAATGGAATCTTTTCTTCCACTAGATTACAATGTAAATGCAGTACAAACTGAGTCACCTCACTATTGCTTGTCATTAAATGAGCAGGTATAGGTTGTACTTCCACGTCTTTTGATATGATCGAGGACCTTCTACCTCCTAGCTGAACCCGCAACATACTAATATTTACACTCCCAAGATCTAGAGCATAATATGTGCCCATCTCTCCCCTGGCAACATGAAAATTACAATTCAAAATGCAATTAAAGTAAGCAAAGTCAGATATACAGCATTAATTAAAGATACGAAATTCAACAGTTCTATTACAAGGAGTTGACCACCAGTCAAGCCATAGGAACATGTGCTGGTATATTAATAGTTCTACAATATATAATTACCAAATTTATTCATGTCAGACAATGCATTAGTCCAATGAACTGAAAATGTGTCTCCCAGACCAAAAGGTACTCTAATTGAAGATCAATCAAGACAGAGCATATCAGAAAAGGTACGTCAAAGAACATGCATTTCACTTCAAGAAGCCAGAAGAAACAGGAATACAACATCCCAAAATTCCAAAAAAGCCAAGCTGCTTATCGAAGCAGGATTATGTTGCAGTAACACAGCACAAATTTGTAGTCTATTAAAGAGGATGTTCAAAATAACTACGACAATTGGTCCACAAAAATAATGCCTGTGATGTTCCAGAATATCACACTAGAATTCATTTCACCATAAAAATGCAAGGAAAGAACCTCAAAATTAAAAACTTCAAATAAAAACGCAAAGCTTAACATAAACTGATGCAAATGGTATAATCTAGTTACCACGGAAGTGGCAGGGAAACGTAAAAGCACACCATGAAACGCCACATATGATGTGCTTTCAAGTTTCCGAAAAGGAAGGAAACAGGAAATGTTAGTGTCTGGATTTTCCGTAATATCTTGGGTATAATAGAACAAGCAATTTACAAAAGCTATTTTGTCAATAGGTCTGACGAATAACGACTTTGACAATAGAAGCATAGCCTCAAAAACACAATTTAATACTTATTAAAAGCTAAGTTATAAATAGAGTGGCCACCCTTATTAGGAGTGCTTCACACATGAAAGCAAGAACCAGTTTTCTTCTAGGGCTTTGTTAGAGATGTGGTTAGAATAAAGGGTAGAATAGTAATTAAATAATGAGGTTAGGGTTTAGGGGTTATATAAGGAGAGTTAAGGGAGAGTAGAGGGCAGGTGCTGAGGATATTTAATATCATTTGGGGCTTAGCCCTGTGGGAGCATTGCTCTGGGATTATCCATCTTCTGTTGGTGCCTTCTTTAGTCGTTAGCTTTCCATTAGGTTGTAATTGTTGCCATTGTTATCTTAATTTGGTTATTATAAGTTCTCTTATTGTTTCTCCTTTTTCCATTTTACCCTCCAATGACTTTTCCATCAATCCCAATCTCTCTGTCTGATTTTCTTTCAACCATTCTTCTTCATGGGGCTTTATACTCATGTGTTCCAGATGTTCTTTAATAAATCTCCCTGCCATGTTTTCCTCTTTTATCATCTCGTCTTTGCCTCCACAATCTTCATTATTGTAATGTCTTCTGTAATCTCTTTCACTACTCCATCGACCAGCGCATTTTCCACCAATCCACTTTTTCATAGGGCTTCTTCTCCATCCTCCTTATCAAGGAAGTCAACTGAGCTTGTATCATGGCCAGTGAATCATTGATACGTTTCTGCTCCCATAGAACACTAGCAGTTTCTTCTTCCACCTTTCCCGTCATTTTCAACATCCGGCAGGTCGGACCAAAATGATAGAGAACTGAAATGGAATAACAGAAAAACACTAACAATAACTTGTATTACTGAATAAAAGTCTCAATAGAAGAGATTACAAGAACCAAAACTAAAGAAGACACTAATAAAAATGTAATAAACCCAGAGCTAAGCTGCAAACAGGGCTATGCCCTTTCCTAAGCTACAAGCTTGAAAACCCAAATACTAATTTTCTCCAAAATTGTTCCATTACTCTTACTAACTTCCCTTATATATAGCCCAATAAAAGACCTAAACACACTATTACTAATCTGCCCTTTATTCTAGCCACATCTCTAACAGGCTTAAAGACTGAATTCCTAATTATTCAAGCAGAACAAATATATGCTTCATTCCAACCCCATATTTTAAGTAAAACTGCTCAATATGATAACGGAAACGAAACAACCATTGATTACCCACAACATCCGTTGACATGTAACAAAATCTGATAGTTTTCTCTATCACAAACGGAATGTCGCATTGTCATTTAAAATTGGATAAAGAAAAAAAAATTGACACCGTGAGATTTTCTGACTTCAAATGTATGCGAATGATGCAGATTCTGCTCATTTATTCTTTCACATGCAATGCCAAAGATTTAGAGAGAATAAACATATTCCATTATTACATAAACACGTTGTATTTCACTGTTCCTACAACAGTTCAAACGTCAAACACACTTAAAAGGTGATATAAGTGGAATAGAGAATGAGCCTTAGAGATTCTGTAAGCCTTGTGGCTTAAGTGTTATATCCAAAATATTCCCAACTCGTGCGCTAAAAGTTAGGTTGATAAAATCATCAAGGAAGAAAAAAAATATCGCAATGACAAGTGTCAGAGAAACAGTAAATGCAATATATATTCAACTCAAAAGCATATGTTTCACAGAATAACCCCAAATCCTATAATATGTATCAGCGTCATCTAAAGTATCTGGCATCAAATAAACACAAAGTGTAGGATGAATAGAGAACAAAACATTAAGGAACCAATTGAATTGAAATATAGCTAGAGATCAGCTTACCAAAAAGAAGATAGAGATCAAAATTAAGAAGGAAGCATAAGCAGATTAAATACCAAAAATGGGATAACTATGAAACCAAATCAAATGAAAACAGAAACCCCGTGTACAGGGTTTCAATTCTAAAAAGAAGGAATAAGTGCAGAAGAGCAAGAAAATGCAAGAAAACAGATAACTCAGTAGAACTGAAATGGATATTTAAATAGAAAAGGAATGTGCAGATGGAAAATAAAACTAAAAGAGAATGAGAAACAAATAAAGTAACAAAAGCAACAAGCAAACAAGATCGAATGACGCAAAAACGAGAACTCATTTCATCCCCAAATCCCAACCCCTGAAAAATTGATTACTAGGTTGTACGAACTTATTCAATAAACTACACAAGAGAACCATTTCGATCATTCCCCCTTCATTCTAACGGCCACGCACAAAATCAATCAGCAATTAAAGATTTGGCCACCAGAAAGCCAACTTCCCAAAACAAGTAAAAACACAAATTATCTAATCTCTCACCACCAATAACCAAACAACAAGCCGAAAAAAATCCACCAAAGTAGCATGATTCGGCGATTCATCTGGCGAAGAATAGATAGATTATTACCCAGTAGGCAAACGGTCAACAAAAGTGAGCAACATTTTGAGCTTGGACCCGCCTTCGGAAGCCAAACCAGCATGCATCTCCACGGCCATAGCATCAACCACCTGTCTCAACCTTCCAACTGTAGTCTCACAAGATTCTTCCAACTCTTTCAACACTCCTACTACTCTCCTCCACTTCCTCCGGCTCCTCAACCTCCTTCCCACCACCACTCCCGCCACCGCACAAGCCACCACCGCCACCCCAACCGCTATCCCTAACGCCGCCCTTCCCATTACCACCGCCGCCCCCTATCTAGATGCTTACCAGTCGATTCAAATAACCTCAACCACGACGACAACGTCGCCGTTTCATCGTGAACGCTACTACTTTTCCCGGTACTCCAAAATCGACCTATTGTAAAAAGAACCTGAAAGCCGAAATAGTAATGATAATAATGATAAACAGAAATTCCGTACTGAATAGATTCCCCGGTCGGTGTCGGCCTCTCACCGGCGGTTGAACAACGGCGAAAACGCCGGCGAAACTTGAATGAAGACGAACTGTTTGAGAAAAGTCGTAAAAGAGAATTTGTATTTGTGAAGAGAGAGAAAAAGAGGGTCTTGGAGCTAACATGTGTTGGAATGCGAACTAAATGGGTAGTTATATACAGTGAGAAAAATGACAGATTTGCCCCAGGGGATGTTTTAGATTTACGGATTTGTTCGACGATCTTTGATGATTTTTTACCGTTCAAGAAAGATTTTGAGGCTAATTGGAAATTTGACTCGAAGAGCTTTTGGAATTTGTGGGGTTAGGGTTGGTGTTCATATTTGCCACTCAAAGTGTTGAGAAATTACAATTTTGAATTTTTAGTGCAAAAGGTTGGTTAATTTTGTTTACAAAAGTTGGGTTTGATTGTTTTGACCCAATTGATTAGGACAGTTTTTCCATTTGTGAAAATAAAGGTACCAAAGTTGGTATGGGACCAAAGGATTTGAGCCAATTTGGCTTGGCTTTTTGGTTTGGTTTGTCTAATAAATCTTTAGCTACTCACTCCTCTACTCATACTGATGAATATGTCTTTCGTTCTCAATTTCCTTTAATGTATTGCAATTCATTCTTTTATTTATAGCTTTTTTTTTTGTGTTAATGGTATGTGATGGATGCATGAATATTGATAATGGGTTTATATGAATGCAACTTGCATTTTGAAATCTCTAAAATATACTTGTGTGTTTTTAATATTTATGTTTTTCTCTACATTTTAACTATATATTAGAGAATACTTATTTTAGTATTTGGATTGTTGTCAACCATGATCCTTTTAAGAAAGCACCTTCCTATATTATTTTTCTTTATAACCGTCTATAAAAGATTATCATAATATTGCTCTGTATTATTTTTTCAAAAATCAGGATGCTAATGTTTATTTTTTGTGATAAAACTAAATCCTTAAAAGCACCCAGTAAAAATAAAGTAATGACAATAAAAGGAATAATGTTAGGTGCTAAATTATATTAAATTATTAAAGCATGCAATGAATTTTGTTATGATATATTACAAATTGTAGGCGCTTCTAATAGAACTATAGAAGTATAAATTCAAAGCATGCATTATGAAATTATATATATATATATATATCATAAAATTCATCGCATGCTTTAATAATTCTGATAGTAGTAGTTAAATCTTACTATAGGAGTGTGGTCAATCGTAATACACCACCTTTTTTAATATAAATACTTTTCTAAATGTTTTATATATTATTCATACATATATTATGTTATTGTTTTTCAGTGTGTAAATAGTGAAATTGTTTTTTTTAATTAAGTAAATATTATTTTACATTTCATCATCATTGAACTTTATATTATGAATTATATAATGATAAAGTGCAATGTAACATCACTTTATACAAAAATAAATTGTGTAATGCATTACTAGTACATGATCCTGTTCGAAAAAACTCACTACCTTCTTCAACTTTTAAAGTGTCATCGTAGATTTCTCAATTTCCAAAAAGTGCATAACTTTGCTCCTTCAACGCCATGTGTCATCTTCTTGTTGGTTTGACTTTCAAAGATGTAATTTTTTTTATTTTCTCTATCCAATCAAAAGTTGACACTTGGCATTAGGGGGGAGCAGAGTGATAAACTTTTTTAAGTTAAAGTAGCTACAGGATCACGCAGAAAAATTAGGGAGGCAATAGGTTTCATGGGACAACTTCAGATACCTGTTGATGTATTAATCCAAAATTAATTAATTGTAGAATACAATGTCTGTTATATTTGACTTAATGCATTAATAGGTACTTGAACTTTCAAAGTAACCTCGTAACTACCTTAACTTTAAAAAAATACATCATTTTACTTCCTCAATATCACATGTAAACTCTAATTGGGGAGAGAAAATCAGAAAAATGACATATTCAAAAAGTTAAACCAACCAGAAGCTGAGGCGTGGCATTTAGGGAGTAAAGTGTTTTTTAGAAAGTTGAGAGAGTTACGGGATCATTTTGAAAGTTCATGAAAGCAGTAGATTTTTTGGAACAAGTTCAGGTACCTATTGATGCACTAGACCTTTATGTTTATTAAAATGCAATGCTCAATCGTATAAGCAAACAATAATCAGATGGGGGTTCACTTAATTACATTTTCGACATTAAACAACGTGCAATTCCAATCTTTTGGTTAGAACTAATTTTTATTACTTCGGAGATAAAAATAGTCGGCAACTACGAACATTTTTAACAACCGCACACTTAATTTTCCGCGTAAAACTAGGAATACTAGCTCGAAAATAATAATAGTTAAAAAAATTGCTTTGTTTGAAGAAAAATAGTCAATGATTAACAAAAGCATCCAAATAATCATGTCCGTTAATGTACCATCATCTCAACCGTTGAATTATACAATTTAGATGTTAGGGGGAATTGATAACACCCTATCAAGTAAGTGAACAAGTCATTAAATAACCTAGTACAGTTTGGAAGGCAAAGACATGAAATAAGATTCAGTGAAACTTGTATTTCATATTTATTGTTGGCATTATGGTTCACTTACACAGATTACAAATTTGGTAAAGTAAAGCGTTGTGTAATGGAATTTTGAGATTCTCACAAGCTAGAGTTCATAGTAAACCTGTTAGTCGGGCAGGTCGGGTCGGGTTTGATGGGTTTTTTTACAAAAAACGCTAACTCAAGCCCATACTTTAAAACTTCGGACTCGGGCCGGGTTTAGGCCAGGTTTACAAGGTCATTCCCAAACCCGGCTCAAGCTCATGAATATTTTTTTATTAAACCATGTTAAAAAAATATAAAGTAGATCAAAATCTGTTTAAATTTTTAATATAATTGCATTGTTTACTTAAAATCTTTAATATTTAGTAACATTTATTGTAATCAAGTATACAAATTTAATAGGATAAAATATAGGAATTTAAAATAATTATAAATTTAATGTATACATATATAATAAATAAATAAAATTATTCGTCGGGTCGGGTTTGGGTCAGGCTTGGGTATTTGTATGAAAACCAAACCCGGCCCATAAATCTTCAAGCTTCGATGGGCTCGGGCCGGGCTTTTTTAAAAAACGAGTGTCCAAACCCAGCCCGTTGAGGCGGGCTCGGGCCGGGCCAGGCGGGTACCCCGGCCTGCGAACAGGTCTAGTCCTAGTGCATTTGATTTTCCATAAAACTTTAGCCCAATGTTAGATGGGTTCGGCTATATATGAAATGCATGCGAGGAAGCACAGAAACTCCTAGTCACTGACATTTCTAGTTTCATAAACCGAAACTTGACACGTTTCCCCCAAGTTTCCTGACCAATTTTAAAAATCGCCTTTCCTCGTATCCGTTTACGTTTCCGTTCCCATTTCTATTTCCGTGTTACCTAGGCATGTGTGTAGTGGGTGATGTGATTCATGAGCTTCTGGCAAAGAGGTGAAAAAAGAACAGCGAGGCAAAGAATATTGCCATGGCGTGTATAAATTGGACTATGCACTTATGGGTTAGCCATTGCAACTGCTGAAACTGGGCTTTTAAAAAAGTTGACTTTGTTGCAAAAAGATCAGCAGAATCAATGGTCTGGGTTGGCTTGTTTCCGAATGGATCTCAGAATTTTTCGAAATGAGAAATGAATACGGATATATATCATTTCTTACATGGTATATTCACAAAAATATAAATGTTATTTTATTCTTATTCGACTATTGTGAGTTTAATGTAATGTAAATATATTAATATAATAATAAAATATTATTATTTTATGAGAGTCTGAAATAAAAAATGAGAAAGATGGTTTGAGCAAAAACACTCTACAGAATGAGATTTGGGGACTGAAAAATGGAGAAAATAGTTGGATTTGCTTGGAAAATTAATCAACTTCATTTTCTTTTGATATCACTGCTTATTTTCATTACTGTACCTTTGCCATAACATAGTTCCTTAGATTTGATACACTTTATTCTCACAAATTAAGTTACCCAAGTTTGGCACTCTATCATGATGGCCTTTCATCTTCTTTTCCTCTCTGCTTTTTCCATGCTTTTGTTGTTGAACATAGCAGAAATTGATAATCAGTCGGGAAATTAAATTAATTTGAGATTGATGAATTACATTAACAATGAAATCTTTCTATATATATATATATATATATATATATATATATATATATATATATATATATATATATATATATATATATTCAACTGACTCTTTTTCAAATGAATAAGTTAGGTAATTAACACAAAAACCGATTAGATGGCTGGACTAGGGCGGGTCTAGCTCTTATAGTGATAAAATAAATTTAGCGGAGTTTAAAATTTTATTTTAAAACTAAAAATACACAAGTTATTAAGGAAATGCTCATGTTACCTTAAGGCTTATACTATTTCAAATAATTTAAAAAATTGCAAACAAAATTCATGTAAATAATCATATTAAATTAGTATATAATAAAATAATGTTCTTTTCAATTTATATGCAAGTAAACTGATGTCAGATGTAGTTGAAATTCATAATTGATCTGGCAATTTAGTTCAATGATGCAAGTGTAACATACTTTAAATTTCAATTACATCTATGTACACTTATACCATTTGAACTGAAATTGCCGGATAAACGAGTCAGAAAGAACAAATACTATAGATCGTGTAAAGCTCATTCCTTTAGTCAAGTTTTAGCATGGGTTTATTTATGCCTTTTTCAGTTTAATTAAGCATCACATAATTATTACTTAAAAAAAGCATTACATGTTTAGTACTGATTTCTCCGTCTATTAAATATTATCATTTTAATAAATTCACGATTTATAAGATAACAATAAATCGAATGAGTTGATTTATTAATTTACCATTTCATAAATGTTCTACTTTATTTTCAAGATTTCATTAATATGTTTAAATATTGATTCTTATAATCTTCTCATCTTTTTACTGGGGATTAAAATATGATTACCTTGAATATTGAACAAATTGAGAAAGGAAGGAATGAAAAATTTAAAAAAAATATATATTAAAAATGTTAAATAATAAAAAAGAGATATCAAAATTAACGAATAAATGTGAAAATAATATGATAATTCCAAAAAAAATATCATAAATTGGAGAGAATAACAGAACAACTGTCAGCAGAAACGAAGCGAAGGAAATGCTTTGAATTTTGAGTTTCCAAAGCAGTAAAAATGTGTTCTTCTGCCACTCGTTCTTCTTCTTCCTCCTTCCTTCCTACCGCCCTCAAACCCTCTCTTCTTCTCACTCGCCCTAATTTCTCCTCTTCTCCATTATTTTTTCTCAGATCCACTAACCCTAGATTTCTCCGCCTCTCTGCTTCCCTCTCCGACAATGTCCCCGGATTCTCTTGGTTCTCTCCTCCTCACTCTTCTGATGACGATGACGCCTGTAAAGGCTGGGCTTTAGTTGAAGCACCTCCTCAGAATTATCCGAAAAAAGGTTCGATTGCCACTCAATTTTATCCAATAATTGCTCTTTTTTCAATTTCTTATGGTTTGACTGCAGGCTTTTCTGCCGTTGTGATTTTTGGTGCTACTTGTGTCGGTGCTTTTGCGGTTGCCATTGCTTATTTTTCGCTCTGTAGGAAAGGTAATACTGGAATTGTCTTTTTGGTAATGGTTTGGTCATTGGTGGTTGGTTGAATTTTGATATTTGAAGTCCACTGTTACTTTTTCTGTTGCAGGGTTTAAGTTGCAATTTTGTAATCCCTTGAGAGCTTTGAATGGAGTGGTAAGTCCAAACATTTGTGAAGCAGACAGACTTGAATCTAAAAATTCAGATTCCGGCGTTTCTGATGAAAATCTGTCCATTTCCGAGACAAGCTTGGATTCTGCACCGGAAGCCACTGGGGAAACTCCACTTTCAGGTAGAATTTACTTAGGCAGTTTCTCTCATGTTGCTTTTTTTTCCTTATAAATTTATATCCTGTTCTATAGCTTAAGATTTGAACATTAAATTATTCAACTTTGTAAAATTCTTAATTACCCCACAGTATTTAAACAGAATAAACGGACTGTAAGCAGTTATGTGTTTTTTTATTGATATGAGGATTCCCTTGCAACTTAGGGTTTGTTTTATAAAGATCCTTGTTTCTTTGTTTCTTTATCATATTAGTAATTATGTCTTTCTCATATGCTTAGTTCATTATATCTCCTTCAAATATATTTCTATTCTAATACTACTTTTTTTTTTCTGTATGTTAGTGTGTACAAGAAAGCTTGAACAAGTTAAAATATCAGTGCTTGTTGATGCTTCTCAATTTGAAGCCCTATCGGTGTTGAAGAAACTTAAGGTTTGTTGTTGTTTGCTTCTCATGTAACTAGAGTTCTTATTTTTGTCCATCAAGGACAAAACTGCTGTTGTGCGTGTTAATTGCTGTTAAACTTTGTCATGGATATGTAGAATAAAGCGTGGTTATTTTGTATTTTTTGTCTTTGTTATTTGCATCTTTCTATCTGTTGCTTGCATCTTTGTATTTGTTATTTGCATTACCTAAATAAACATATTTTGGCATTGTGCCAATATGTTATAAAATATCATACCTGTCTAGTAGAATGTAGGATTACACCAATGTGAACATGCAATTGTGTACAAACATATCATTTGGTGGAGTTGAGTTAGTTCATTCGCTGTCAAGTACGTAGTTTTCAGTGCCCAAATCTGTTGCTCTGCTCATGCAGAGTACAATTTTTTAAAATTTTATCCTATATTGATCATTTATTTATTTAATCTTTAAGTTGTGTAACTTTGCTGCAATAGTTCCTTCCCTTTTTTTATATTACCCTTGAGCTGCTGTGCTTAGTATTGATGTTATTGGAGTTTGTTTAATCCAGTTCCGAGCATAAATATCTCAAATTTAATTAAGGTTTGCAGATCATTGAAGATGATGTCCGGGCTGATGAATTGTGCACTAGGAGAGAATATGCAAGATGGTTAATTTGCTTGCATTCATTGTTGGAAAGGTAGCATCTTCCCTGTGGAAATAATAGTATTATTATGGTACACAAGTATGTTTGATCAATGCAAAGCTCTTGCATTTTCTCACTTAAAAACAAATTGTTGGTTTGTAGGAATCCAAAACATAGAATTGCTCCATCTCAATCACTCTCCGGTTCTGTGATAGCAGCATTTGATGATGTGGGTGTTGAAGATCCTGATTTTGATTTCATCCAAGGTAAAGCTTGACATACATGTTTGTTGTCTTTGAAAGTTTGCCATAAAGCTGCTCCTCAATGGTCAATATTTATTTTTGGGTTTGGTGAACAGCTCTTGCGGAGGCTGGATTCATACCCAGCAAATTATCAGGGACTAGTAGCTATTCGGACAGCTCAAAAGGAGACAAAATCTTCTGCTTTTATCCAGAGAGGTATCACATTTAGTGGATTTTGGGCAATTTATGTTTCACTTCAATGGTTTATTTGTTACTTTGAAGATACATGTTTTTTTACTTTCCATTTAGTAAAACACATGTGGTGCTGCAGATTTATTTCTAGACAAGATATGATTAACTGGAAAGCTCAGTTAGAGTATCAATTTACGCCAGAAATTGTAGAACAGGTAAAATATGTTTCAAAATATATTATATGACATGAGTTTTTTGAATTGTTAAAAAACAGAGCTGATATTTTTTCTAGCCTTTATAGCTATTAAAACCTGACTCGTGTACAGTTCAGATGTCAAGAACAAAAGTAGATTATATGGATGTGAAGGAGATCAGTTCAGATGCATCACCTGAACTTCTTGTTGACATTTTGGCTGGGGACAAGAGCATAATTAGAAAAGTCTTTGGTATCTGCTTCTCTCTTCCCCTCTTCCATTTTTTTTAAAGTTACTTTGGCGTGAGAGCTCGCTTTTTTATATAGTTCCTTGCTGCATAGACATTGCCTATATAAGTGCATTAGAGAAGATTTGATTAGTGCTTGTGTGTTGATCATGCTTATAAGTGCAAGAAAGCTACATGTGTCAGATTAGAGAATATGGCTATATATCTGCTTTTGATTAGGTAATAAAGATGAAGGCATACCAGAAAGTCATTCACAAAAGGTTTAGAGTGTTATGTAATTTGTTTTCACTTCGCTAGAATTTTGCCAGAATTTTATTTTATCTTTTTTTTTTTGTTTCGTGGGATGGGGAAGGGATGGTGTTATGGGTGGATTCAAACAGTTTCAAACATGAAATTTGGTTTCCAGTGAAACACATAATATGGACAAATGCTTGTTGAAATTTCTACAGGAAAAAGTAGGCGATTTCAGCCAAAGAAACCTTTAACAAAGTCACAAGCAGCAGTGGCACTGACAAGTGGTCGAATGGAAGAAGCAGTTCAGAATGAATTGTTAAGGCTGGAAGCTGACAATTCTTCAAGACAAACTGCTTTGAAGGAAATAAGGTGCGAGTTGCTTGACAAAGGAGACATAGAAAGGTTTTGGAAACAAAAACTGGATGAAGAAAGAATCCGCGGGGATGAGATTAACAAGTATTTCATTACCACTTTACATGATTTGGAACAAGAGAAAATTATTCAAGAAAAAACTTTGGCAGAGGTGTTGAAGGAGAAGGCAGCCATGGACTGCCAGAGGCAATTGCTTCAGACACTGAAAGCAGATATTGATGAGATGTCAGAAAGACTTGCATCTGAAAGAGCTACATTTGTGTCAGAGCAGTGTAATGTTCAAGAATTGCTTAGTGAAGTACCGGCCAAGCTTGAGAAGGTCCTTGATGAAAAATCTGTACTCGAAGCTGAAATAGAAGCTATTAAAATTCTAAGGTACGCAGTATTTTGTTTACCAAGTATATTGTTGTTTTGTTAACGCTTTCAAGCATGATCTTGTGTCGGAAGCAATGAACTTCTCACTTTGATATTTATGTTGGGCTGATTTTCGATCATTCCATGGCATGTTTTGGAAATAATGCTATTAGGTTTGAAGTATAGGATAGCCACACTTGTACTTAATATTCATAGAGGATGCATTGATATGTCAATCTGAAAACTTATGTTTAGATTTCTAAGTTAGCAGTTCTGGGTCCCGATTTTGGTTAGTATAACTGTTTGTGGTTTGTACTGTGGAGGAAAGAACACTCTATAGCAGACCAATAAACTTGCTTGGCTGTTTTCATAAAGTTGATATAGTAATATGGTTTAATGCATGATTTGCCCCCTGAATTTTGAAAAGCACCTGGTGACCCCCTCAATTTGTAAAAAAGCACCAATTTGCCTCCTAAATGCCACGTGTCACCTTTTAGTTGGTTTGACTTTTCAACTTCTCTCTCCACCAGAAGTTGACATGTGGCAATCAGGGGGCAAATTGGTGCGTTTTATAATTTAAGAGGGCAAATTGGTGCATTTTTGCAAGTTCAGGGGGGTAACGGGGTGTTTTTCAAAGTTCAAGGGGTCATTTGGCTTTTGAGGTCAAGTTCAGGGGGCAAACTATGCATTCGGCCTAGATATATAGTAAATGTTATCTAATATCCCAGTGACCCTTACAATTAATTGTTAAAATGACTTGAAGCATGTAATGCAGATCATGGGTAGAAGATGAAGCTAGGAAAAGCCAAGCCCGTGCTAAAGTTCTCGAGGAGGTAGGACGAAGATGGAAATGGGAAAATCAACCTTGAGCGCACAAATTGGCCATTACTCAACAATTACATATCTGTTTGATGAGAGTTCTGTATGTATTCATGTTTGATGATGTAGAATTGTGGCCTTTCGAGTTTTGACATTGTTATACAGAGGCTGCAATTTCATTGCTTCTGGTTTTGTTGCGGAAGCAAAGAATCGAAGGGATATCAGCCCCATACAAATCTTTATTACTGCATTTTTATCTTCGATTAGAACTGAAACATTGTTCGAGTACAATGGGGCTAATAGTCGAGAGTGTTGTACAACTTTGTTTTTTGAACATCTCTTGATGAAGATAGAAGTGGCAATATGGCGTTTCCTGGAGCCTTGTCAAGAATAATTGTGTTACAAATTTCATGTTAGTGCACCACTTAGATTTTTAGATATAGTGGTATAGAAAATTTGATGTGATTTGTGCAGGTGAATGCTTTGGTTTTGGTTATTTATATACCGAGTATAATTCACCCAAGTTCTAAAGCACAAGGCCAGGCGATGCAAAGTTCTTTTCTAATCGTGGAATAACTATTTCATTCTAGAAACTGTTCAGAATGGGAATTTCTATCATGAACTTTTAAATATGTTAAATACTCGTGAACTTGTTAAAAATGATGCAACAAGTTGTCCTCTCATCTTCATGTTATTTTTTTGAATTTTTTTCTCTTTCACCGGAATCTGATATTTGATATTGAATGGATAAATTTGTGCATTTTAAATAAGTTCAGAGTGATTCAACACATTTGAAATTTAGCGTTTAATGGATACATTAAGCTTTGATTCTATTGTATCCGCCAATTAAGCTTTTCCAGTGTCATAGCTGAAGTTGTTGGGATGGTCAAATTTATATTTGATGGTTTTATAGATTAGGAAGTCTCAACTTAGTTTATGCTTTCTTGGGATTAGTTTGTCTTTTATGGGAATTATCAGATACTTCTTTCTTCACATTCTTTTATTTTAATTAATGGGAATATTATCTTGATTTATACTTGGTTGGATAGTATTCCATTTTCATGGATTCTAACGAAATTAGATTTTTGTCATTTTCAGTTAAAAAATTAATAATTATTGAGATCAACCACAGCCACTGAATTTGGTTATGAATTTGGATAATATTTTGGCTTCTACTACTATCTCTAGTGGACACCACTCTATTTATTATATCTTTTTGCAATGTTCTCTTCTCCCATATGACAATTTTAAACCAATAGCTACTTATCAAATACTTATAAGTTGATTTTACCAAACACGACATTGGTAAAGAGAACACCCTTTAAAGCCAAAGTGGGCAAAAAGGTTGGGTTGCATGTATATATGGTTGGCTTAAATTACATTTTACAAATTCCATTAATCTTAGCGTTACCTTATCTGCTTATTATTCTATATTGTTCTGCAAATGCCAAAAAGAAGCTGACCCTACCATTTTATGGTTTGTTCTTAGCCTGGACCACCCCCTTCCATAACATTACTCCATGTCTACTTTTTTTTTATCCAATTTACAAGCTAAAGATTAGTTTGGGATTGCTTTCCCACTTGCTGTCCCGAAAAGTTCAATTTTAAAATTTTTAAATGTTTATGTCCCGAATGTTCCGAAATTCAAAATTGTCCAATAGCAAATATGTTATTCTTTAAAAAGTTTGTGAGTAAAGTTTTTTACGACAGCATTTGTGACAACAATCACAAGTAGGCTCTAAAAGATTACCCCGCACTTACAACTGAAGGGTGAATTGTAGGAAACCAACTTCTAGAAGAAGACTGGAACTTTGTTGTAATTCAATAATGAATTGGTACAATATGGTATATTAACAGTTATTCAGTTACAGTAAATATGGTAATTGAGGTTGAATTAGCCTTTTGACCACTAAAATATATTTGGTAAGAGCATAAAGTCAGCCTTAGCTAGTAGTAACAGCCAACAAGATTGCCATTTATAATGGGTATAGGGACAGTATAGACCCAAGACAGACTGTTACTCTTATTTCTCAAAACTTACTGTTCTCCTGTCTCCTTCAGCCTTCTTTTCTGGACTGATCATAGCAGTAATTTTCAGAGCCACCCATATCTGTCAACATCTCTTCTGCAGAACAAAAACTAGCCACTTGTTACATTGGTGGCTTTATGTTAAAATTCTGCTTATCAAATAGTCTTTGTTTGGAATCCAAACTGCTTTTCTATGGTCTATAACATGATAAGATGATAAAGAAGATTTCATCGCCCGGAATCTGTCTGATTTTCGTCTCGATTTCGAATTATGCTAATGAATTTGTATGTTTTAGTACATGAATGGAAGGTTGAGATTCTGCTACCAACAATTCCTACATGATAGTTCGGTTAGGTTTCTTGGTTGCCGCTTCAATTGCAGCCTATGCAGTTAAGCAGGTTAATGTTAAGAATTCCGGTCATTCGAACAAGCATTCAGGTAATTTTTTCACCGCGCTCTGTTTATTACTTTGCTTCAAATTCCTGCTTCTGTATTCATTTTGTGCTTTTTTATGTCGCTTTGCCATAGAAGATGATGGAGCTAGCAAAGAGCAGCACTGGACAGAGAAGAGAGGCAGCGGGCAGTTTACTTATGAAGACAAAAACGTAAGCGAATTCGAAAAAACAGTTGTATTTTCAGTTTTTCATTGTTAATATAATTTCTGTACAATGTCATTGTAGGGGGAGAAAGAAGAAGAAGAGGAGAAAGTCAAGCTAATAAGCAGCGTGTTTGACCGAGCTCAAGGGAAAGCACACGACTTCGAAGATGACGATATTTTACCCGAATTCGAAGATCTTCTTTCCGGGGATATCGAATACCCGTTACCCGACACCACGTACGAAACCGAGATGGAGAACAACGCGAGCGAACTGGAGCGCCTCCGAAACCTTGTAAAAGAAATGGAGGAGCGCGAGGTCAAACTCGAAGGCGAATTGCTCGAATACTACGGCATGAAAGAGCAAGAATCGGACGTCACGGAATTACAAAGGCAGATCAAGATAAAGACGGCTGAGATAGACATGCTCAACATAACCATCAACTCGATGCAAGCCGAGAGGAAGAAATTGCAGGAAGAAATCGCGGTAGGAGTGGCCGCGAAGAAGGAGTTGGAGATCGCGAGGAACAAGCTGAAGGAGTTGCAAAGGCAAATCCAGCTCGACGCGAACCAGACGAGAGGCCATTTGCTGTTGCTTAAGCAGCAAGTTTCGAATCTCCAGTCCAAGGAGGAAGAAGCGGTGAAGAAAGATGTCGAACTCGAGAGGAAGCTGAAGGCGTTCAAGGATTTAGAGGTGGAAGTCGTGGAGCTTAGACGAAAGAACAAAGAGCTACAACACGAAAAACGTGACTTGACGGTCAAGTTAGATTCTGCACAAGCCAAACTAACCGCCCTTTCCAATATGACAGAAGTAAGCGCAATACTCAAATCTCATGCACGTGCTTGTTATGTGGCAGTGCGGCGGCCCAGGGCCCATGATCTAAGGGCTAACTCGCAATATATTCAGTTTACGCAATATTTTTTAATTAAGAATGGGCACGTTCTTCCTGTTTCACCTAGAACCCTCGAAATGTCAGGACCGGCCCTGAGCTTTAATTTTTTTTTTGTGCTGCAGAGCGAAAAGGTAGCGGCTGCTAGAGACGAGGTCAACAATCTGAGGATTGCAAATGATGATTTAGTAAAGCAAGTGGAAGGACTTCAAATGAACCGGTTTAGCGAAGTTGAAGAGCTCGTGTACCTTCGTTGGGTCAATGCTTGCCTTCGATACGAGCTTCGGAACTACCAAGCGCCACCTGGAAAAGTTTCGGCCCGTGACTTGAACAAGAATTTGAGTCCCAAGTCCCAAGAAAAGGCGAAACAGCTAATGCTAGAATACGGGGGATCGGAGCGTGGACAGGGGGACACCGACGTGGAAAGCAACTTTTCACATCCGTCGTCCCCGGGAAGCGAGGATTTCGACAATATGTCGGTTGATAGTTCGATGAGCCGATACAGCAGTCTGAGTAAGAAACCGAGTTTGATCCAAAAGATCAAGAAATGGGGCAAGAGCAAAGATGACTCGAGCGCTCTTTCGTCGCCCAGGTCGTTTTCAGGAGGATCGCCAAGTAGGATGAGCATGAGCGTCCGACCAAAGGGCCCGTTGGAATCCCTGATGTTGAGAAACGCTAGTGACAGCGTGGCGATCACTACGTTCGGGAAGTTGGATCAAGATTCTCTAGATTCCCCCGAAACCCCGCAGAATCTCCCGCCCATCAGAACGCGGGATTCCCCCGGGGAGTCGCTGAATTCGGTCGGGTCGTCTTTCCAGTTGATGTCTAAATCGGTCGAAGGAGTGCTGAACGAGAAATATCCGGCCTACAAAGACCGGCATAAGCTAGCCTTGGAGAGGGAGAAACATATCAAGGAAAAGGCGGATAAGGCGAGAGCAGTGCGATTCACTCCGAAACCCGCGAGTTTACCAACGCAACTTTCTCAGCTAAAAGAGAAACCGATTTCTTCGAGTGATTCGATTTCCGGTGAACAATCACAATCTCCTGACGGTAGCAAAACTTCAGATTCTCAAGCAATAACGAAAATTAAGCTTTCCGAAATCGAGAAGAGGTCTCCGAGAGTGCCACGCCCGCCTCCTAAACCGACAGGTGGCGCTGGCAGTGCTGTGAGCGGTCTGCCACCTCCTCCACCTGGCGGCCCACCACCTCCGCCGCCTCCACCTGGCGGTCCGCCTCGTCCACCTCCTCCTCCCGGAAGCTTGCCGAGAGGGGGCGGAGGTGGCGATAAAGTGCACCGAGCACCTGAGGTGGTTGAATTCTATCAGTCGTTGATGAAACGTGAGGCGAAGAAGGATTCGTCGCCGTTGATTACTTCGTCGACTAATGCATCGAACGCTAGGAGCAACATGATCGGGGAGATCGAGAACAGATCATCGTTCCTTTTAGCCGTACGTTAAACTTAAACTTTTGTCCATCTTATTAAATTCAAATTTCACTACTCTGAAGGACTAAAGCAAAATGTTGTGTAAAAACCAGGTGAAAGCTGACGTGGAAACTCAAGGGGATTTTGTGCAGTCGTTGGCTACTGAAGTTCGAGCATCGTCCTTTACCAGCATCGATGATCTAGTCGCCTTTGTGAATTGGCTCGACGAGGAGCTTTCTTTCTTGGTATACTTTTGAATTTTTACTTAAAACAAGTTCATTTTCCATTTCTTTCTGATAACAAATCTATTTTTTTTATCAGGTCGACGAAAGGGCGGTTCTGAAGCATTTTGATTGGCCAGAAAGTAAGGCCGACGCATTGAGAGAAGCGGCGTTCGAATACCAAGACTTGATGAAGTTACACAAACAAGTCTCGTATTTTGTCGACGATCCGAACCTCCCTTATGAAGCTGCTCTGAAGAAAATGTACAAATTGCTCGAAAAGTACGTATCAGATTCTAACAGGACATATATTTGTTCGGTTTGGTTGATTCGGTATCTTATTATTATTCGTTGCTTACATATCTTCAGAGTCGAAAGTAGCGTGTATGCTCTTTTACGAACGAGGGACATGGCTATTTCAAGATATAGAGAATTCGGGATTCCAGTCGATTGGATATCAGATTCAGGAGTTGTTGGCAAGGTAGGCATCGCAATATCAAGACCGTTGACTTTTGTATTTAGGACCGAATTGTTCGTTGACCACTATGATTCTCGCAGATCAAGCTATCCTCGGTACAGCTGGCGAAGAAGTACATGAGACGCGTTGCATCAGAACTCGATGCAATGGGTGGACCCGAAAAGGAACCAAACAGGGAGTTTTTGCTTCTGCAAGGTGTTCGTTTCGCATTCCGAGTTCATCAGGTATATGTTAATGTTTTTCTCTCTCCTCAACTTGACTCGAAGATCGTAAAAATCTTACCTTTGAAATAACTTTTCCCAGTTTGCTGGCGGGTTTGATGCGGAAAGTATGAAGACTTTCGAGGAACTGAGGGGACGTGTACATTCGAGTATGGCCGAGGATAATATCGTGCAAGGATCGTAATCGATTTTTTCTGTTGTATATTTCAATTTAGCATTTGATGTTTGCATAGAAAAAAAAAATTAGTGTATAGGTTCAATATACAACAATTGGTCAAGTATAATTGATCTTTACAAAGATTCAAAATTTCACAGCTTCAGCTATGTTTTATTCATGACGCATCCAATAGTACAACAGATCTATCCATCAATTTATTAAATAATTAATCTTGATTTTCACTGGAAATATCACGTCGAGTGATACAAATAGCAGGAAATCCAATATGCGACATTATGAAGTTTACCAAGTGGAAGCTAAAAAATATTACTTTGTTGCACATACACTATTTATTGTGCATTGTGATAATGAGGGTTCTATCGCTGAACTTGGCATTTCCGACCTTACCTTGAATTTTCGGCGGCAAACAAATTACTCGTCTCTGATCTCCGGCTTCCACCAACAATTCCGATCCTCCTCTGTACTGCACTTGCCAAACCGAAAACGAGTCACTGTCAAGTTTTCTCAAATATTACGTTCATGTGATCAGTAAATCAACAAGTGAAAATGAAAATGCAACGTCAACTCCCTCAACTTGTCCCATTTTGCCTACGACCCCCTGAGCATTTTGAAAAGGTCCCCGTAGCTCCCTTAACTTTATAAAAGTGCACCAATTGGTCATGAATGCCATGTGTCAGCTTCTGAATGGATAGGAAAAAATATAAAAAATGACATCTTTGAAAAATCAAATCGACTAGAAGCTGACAGTGACATTCTGGGAGCAAACTAGTGCACCATCGCCAAGTTGAGGGAGTTACAGGGAACTCTTCAAAGTTGAGGGGGCAATAGGTGAAATGAAACAAGTTGAGGGAGTTGATGATGCAGGATGATATTTAGTGACTAACCCACCAAAACCATTAAAATATAGATGATCTGTCAAAAAGTATAGAACTTTTCCAATACCTAGCATGATTCAGAATTTTCTAGTCTCATATATACAAAAAAGCTACTTACTGCACAGTGAAAAAGGTTAACTATTTAATCATGCCTCTTATAGAATGCAATTCCAGTACAAATACCAATAAAATAGCTTATATAACTAAGAAACAAACGAAATGGAAAAAAAACAAAGCAACATGACATACCTGATATAGCTTGATCTCTGTCTTCTCAAAACCCGGCATGAAAAGGGTTATCGATTTTTTAGCCGCATCAAATTTTACTGGAGTCGATAAGCTGTCAGTGCGATTTGCTGGCAAAGAAAGAAGAGTTCTTGCATCATGACCAACAGTGTTTAGCATGATTGAATTCCAATCTAGAGGATAATCCTTTGAAATATCTGGAACGAAAGCAAACGGCAAGGGAGAAAATTTCTTCTTCATTCCTTCCAATGATTCCGAATCTTGAATTGGAGAAGCAATTCCAACAGCACCACAAACCTGTGCACCGGCTTGGATTGTGCAGCCCCAATAACGTTCAGCCGAATTCACCGAGATTCGATTATTTGGATCCATCACAAGAAAGCAGCGAAATTTCCGTGGATCGGAAAAGGCAAATGATCCTCTCTGCAAAATCGTCAACAAAAATTATATATGGCATTTACAAGAGAAACTGGCAGTCACATTTACCTCCAACATCTTTTCCAGGATACCCCAAATCTCGGAACTCGTTTTCTCATTCAAAAGTGATCTTTTTCCACTCAAATTCACGGCTTCGTCGACAAGTTTTAAAAGTGAAGGGCCAGCAAGTCTCCCAAAATCAGTTTTTTCAGCCAAGTTCCTCAGATATTTTATGTACAACCTGTAAATAGATGTATTTTTGAGGTAATACAAGAAAAATATCAACAAATGCCATGAATAAAAACATTATACCCAACCTTGCTTTGCTGGCAGCACCAACCATTCGAAGAGTTTCATCGCAGCTCATCCCATCATATACTATCACATCAAATTTATCATCCTTGTTTTTTCCTTGACTTGCATTTGTTATGAATCTGATACGCCGCTCAAGCATAAATGCTCCGAAAACTGAATCCATTGCGGGTAGGATGCCAAGCTCCTCCCCAACTATCTATTACATACACAAAAGAATTTATAAATGCTTCAGAAAATCCAATTCAGCACAATAAAACACAGCACAAGAGTATATTATTAAGGGGGCTGTTACATACCTACCCCTTCAAGAACACCTTGGGTTATCTTAAGTCGAGCATCTGCTTGCTTAAGTTGGTTAAGAGGTTCAAGAAGCATCTGGAAATGTTTTAAGAGCAATATAAGCAGAATACAATTAAAAGTTGCTTTCAAAGAATGAAAAAGGAAGCAGAAAGAAGACATACTTTAGTGGTTTCCAACCTAACAGCTATAAGATTCGGATTGCATATAACGGGAGTAGTTCCAATCTTACAGTTGAGAAGATACTCAGCAGAAGGATCTTGTGTCTGAATTACCAAGCATGTCCTTAGTCCAGCCATTGCATAATGCTATCAGATTTTGTTAAAACAAAAAATCAATAAAGTTGCCATGGTAAATAATAGTTGAAAATTGAAATGCACTCCAAACAGATAAATTAGCACAAAGAAAATGTTTTCTGCTGACTGAGACATTTCTACAAGCAGTTGGTGAACAATATCTAAAAGCAAAGGATTCAGTACTCAAATGACAATTATACAAAAGATTTGCAATGCACAATAAGATTACAATAGAGAAAGAAAGAACGACCTGAGCTGCGAAAACTGCGGAGGTGGTTTTGCCGGAGCCACCTTTGCCTAAAAAAGTTACTAACTTGGTTGATTGAGAGGAAAAATCAGCAGTAGGAGAAGAAGAAGAAGAACATGAAATGATGGGAAGAGGTGTATGAGTTGTTTGGTTGATCCTAAGCTTGATAAAGGAGAAATGGGAAAGTGGGTTAGGTAGGAAGAAAGGCGAAAACGAAGAAGAAAGTAGAAGAGAATTTGACATTTTACAGATCCAATTCAATTGTTTTTGAAACAGAAAGGAGATAAAAACGAAGAATTGATGAGACGGATAAAGGGGCGGACTTTGGAAGGGACTGATTGGGATGCCTTTTTGGAAGTTAATATTGTTGCATAAGTTGTTGACATTATTTTGACCATTTAAATTTTTCATTAAAAGTTTTGGAATAAAATCTGCCTTGCACAGATTGGTTTTCCTCAACATATCTGGTCAACAAGAAGCCTGGTGGAGAAAAAAGAAAATTAGTACACAAACGTATTGTCTTAACCTGGTTGATTAGATCCAGTGTTTTAAAAAGCGCTAGACGCTAGTCGAGTGACCGGAATCTCCAATGACCTAGGTAGGATTTAAACGTTAGTCGGTTAGGTTTAGACGTTAGGCGCATCAAGCAGCAACTTTCAAAATAGCGTCTGGGCGGGGTCTAGGTGAAAAATTTTAAAACAGTGACTAAAGCATGAAGTTATGATTTTAAAAATTACAGTTCGAATTCATATTTGGGTAGTGATTGCTTTTTTTTTATTACGCAATAAAAGAAAAACGGATTAATGTATTAATTAATACCTTCATCATTAAAAGATATTAAATTAATAATTCAATTCTATATTTATCATCTACCTATGAAAAATTTTATACACGGTTCATAATTAACAATGACATACTATTATATGAAAAATTATTATTTTTTATATTAATTCTACATATGTGTGAAGATGATTATTAAAATAAAATAATTTAAAAATTGTATGTGCATATGAAGCTAAATAGGCCAACACTAAAAAGCCCAATCAAAACAGAAAAAGCCCAAAATAACAATTCTCTTAGGCCCAAAAGCTGTCGTCTAATACGAACGCATATAAATGAAAAATTTGATTCTTTCAACTTCATAATTAGAGATCGAAATTCCCTATCTCCACTTTTGATTCTCGTCGTCTCATCTACTGCAAAATGGTACTCCAAATTTTCTCTACTGTTTTTCTCTTATGATTTCATTTATCGTTCTTCTTTAGGTTGATATTAGGGTTGATTTGTTGTCAAATTATCATGTTTCGTTACAAATCTTTAATCTGTTAGGGTTTTGCCTATTATTTCCGTTCATCGATTAATAGTTGTGACCGTATTGGTTGTACGGTTTATGAGTTTGCGTGTAGTTGATTGGTTCTTTGACCTATCTCTTTTCTTCTTAATTTTTATTTATGCTCCTTATGGTTTGTTCTTCTTCATTTTCTAATCAGATGGAATTTAGGATTTTATTTATGTGTTTCATTATTGTTTAATGAGATTTTTGAGATATATATCTGGTAACTTTTGAAGCTTAGTTTATCTGTTGGGGCAAATTGATCTGCTAGCTTAAGAATAAATCTTTCCTTGAATGAAGCAATTAAAAGCAGTTATCTTGTATTAAAGACTTTTATGTAGAAACTTGATGTCTTTTACAGTCCGTGATGCACTTATATATTGCTCCATGTTGGGGGTAAATCTCGTGATTTTAAATTCGATTTCAGTGTCAGTGCTATAGATGATTTCCCTCAAGTAGGGGAGAGCAAAAAAACCCGAAAACCGAAAAACCGAACTGAAAACCGAACCGAACCGAAGTTATTCAGTTCGGTTTCGGTTCTATATATTTACGTTTTCGGTTTTCGGTAACTAATTTTAAATTAATTTAATAATTATTTTCACATTCAATTTACATTTAATACTTGAACATTAAGGTTTTTTTTTCAAATCAACAATAAGTAACATGTGTTAAAAATTATTTATATTGATTTTTAGTTATTTTATGTTAAAAAAATTAATATATAGAAAAAAATTAATTTAAAATAAAAAAAACATAATTTTGGTTTAAAACCGAACCGAATTATTTCGGTTCGGACCAACTGAACCGAAATAATTCGGTTCGGTTTTCGGTTCTAAAACTTCCCCCCTTTCGGTTTTTGGTTCGGTTCGGTTTTTGAACCGAACCGATTTTTGCTCACCCCTACCCTCAAGAGCATCCCATTTTAAAAATTTGAGGTTGGTCAAAGAGTTTATGTCTAACAAGTTCTTTCTGTATTTTCCAGTCGTCATTAGCGGCAGCGAGAGCCGACAATTTCTACTATCCCCCAGAATGGACTCCAAAACAGGGTTCTTTGAACAAGTTCAATGGTCAGCACGCTCTGAGGGAGAGAGCAAGAAAGATCGATCAGGGAATTTTAATCATAAGGTAATTTATTGCTTGTATTCTATGAGAAAGTTAAAGAGGTTGATTGTATCTATTATGGTTTGTGAGTTTGTGTCCAATAGAACTATCTAACCATAGTAAAGGTAAATATTGCAATTGCTTATGGAAGTCACAAAACAACTTTATTTCGATGAAGTGCTAAAGTTATGAATTTTGTGGAGATATCTATTGAAAGTTTAAGATCAAGATTTGTTTTGAAATAAATGGCTGCATGTTACTTTATATGTTGATTTGTTTCTTATCAATTCTGGGAATGATCTTTGCATTCTTAATGAGAGCAATCTAGTAGAAAGGTGTGTGCTTTTATCCCCGGGAAGAAATTGTTAAAAAGATAACCTTTTTTTAACTTTTTGTAAAATATATGATCATCCTTACCGCAAAAGCTGTGAAAAAAGTGTTGATTAAAGCTATTTCTCGATTCAAAAGCCTGATGCCTTATTTCCAGGTAGATAGATCTTGTCTGATATAATTTCTGATTTCAGGTTCGAGATGCCATTCAATATTTGGTGTGGTGGTTGCAATTCTATGATTGCCAAGGGTGTTCGGTTCAATGCAGAGAAAAAGCAAGTGGGAAACTACTATTCTACCAAGGTAACTCATATTATTATGATTATGGCAAGGTTAAAAATGATTGACCTATCTTTCAATTCGAGTCAAAATGCTAAATGAGATTGGAACAGAGAATATTTTAGCATTTTGTTTGAAGCACATGAACCAATAAGGGCTACTTCCTTACATTGTTTTCTTGATTTTAGATGTTGAGGATTATTTTATAGTGGGTACTTTTTTACTAGTACTCTTCAAAGGGCCTAAATGCAAAAAACGCTGAATTTTTTTATTCTTTTGGACTATTTTTATCTGTGGGAAACCTTGCTATTGTATATTTTCATGTAGTAAGTGGGAGTGCTCATATGCGGCATTTTGTATATATATATACATTTCTATCTGTGGTTCTTACTTGTTTTCTTGCTTGCTTCAGATATGGAGTTTCACCATGAAATCTGCATGCTGCAAACATGAAATTGTCATTCAAACAGATCCAAAAAATTGTTTGTATGAAATCATTAGCGGGGCTCAAAAAAAGACAGAAGACTTCGATGTCGAAGATGCTGAAACATTTGCATTGCCTGCAGACGAAGGTCAGTATTTCTTTTGAAGCTGTATGATTAAAATCATATTGTTTCGAGTGCTTAACACTTTCAAATTGTTTTCAAACTAACATTCCGATTGAAATTTTTTGTTTGACAGAAAGAGGAAAGCTTTCAGATCCATTTAATCGCCTCGAACATCAAGAGGAGGATATACGAAAGAAAAAAGAGGCTGAGCCGCTACTTGTGAGGCTTCAACGAGTATCCGATTCCAGGCATTCAGATGATTATGCTCAGAACAAGGCACTTCGAGCGCGACTTAGAAGTCAAAAGAAACGAGTTTTGGATGAAGAGGCTTCATCAAGGAAATTGGGACTCGGTATAAGATTGCTTCCTAGCAGCAAAGAAGATGCTGCTAGTGCAGCAGCAGTGAAGTTTTCTTCCAAGTTTGACAAAAATACGAAAAATAAGCGAGCATTGATTAGTTGTACCTCGATATTCCCCGAGTCTTCTGTGGCGTCTATGTCCAAAACGAGGCGAATGGAACTTGAAGCAAAGCGAAGGAAAATTAGTGCAGCTGCCACCTCGAACTTGTTGACTGGGGGAGTCAAACCATCTTCTTGGTCAAAGAATGATGATTCTTCAATCAGGCACAAACGAAACTCGAGAAGCTCCGGCCATTTTTAGGTACGACGATGCGCGGTTTATATTGCTTTTTCCTTGTCGAAATGAAATATGTTATGATGTTTTTATTCTCTTTCCTCTGCTTGTCATCGTGTAAATATTGAGTGTTTTACCAGGTATATTGCTTCTATTTGCTTGTCTCATTAGTCTGGATTGTGTGGGATATTACAAGCTTAAGTGAATCCATTTCAATGACAATATTACAATTTACTGTAATATACAAGTGCCCAGCATTATTGGTGCTTTTAAGTTGTTGTTCTTATAAATTGCTCTCATAAACTTCTCACATAACTACATATTTTAACTTTAAACAACACATTTTGATCATTCATACTATTTAATTAGAAACTGTCTAATTTGTTTTTTCAAATTGAAAATTTGTTAATCGTAAGCATGAGTGCATGTGCCAAATATTATGTAATTGAGTTTTTGGTTCACTGGGCTGGGTTTGGGCTTTACAAAAGATGCTATGGACTAGTGTTTTGAACTTCATTCTCAAGTCTAATTTAGCCCGATATTCAAATAAATGTATTTTTCTGAACTTTTATAAAATTTACTTTTTAAAGTAAAACTGGTCTAAAACCATCGAAATTGAATCAGTAATTAACATGTCACGAATATGCATTAAATATTAGTACGAAGTTTAATTTTAAGGTGTGACTTAATTTGAATAGCATATAGTATGGATAAGTGATAACACTGGTGCATTGTATTGGGCCATTGTAACTTTGGGCTGGACATGGCCTATATCTAGATAAAAAAATTTTTTAATGAAATGCCCATTTTGAAACCTTTTTATTTAATTACATTTTTTTAATATTTGTTTTAATAAAATACCCTTTTATTAAATTGTTAATACTCTTTCAAAGTGTTTTAATTACAATCATTTTTTCCTTTTTAATTAATGTTTATTATAACAATTTTTTATTTTGTAAGATTCTCCCTTATCAGCAAAGATTGTATTTAAAGTGTTTTAATTACAAACGTTTCTTCCTTTTTAATTAATATTCATTATAACAGTTTTTTAATTACTACTGTTTCTTCCTTTTTATTAACGTTTATTGTGGCAGTTTTTTATTTTGTAAGATTCTCCATAATCAGCAAAGATTGTTCTTCCTCAATTGAATTCACGTTAATCAATACTTTCTTTCTTGTTAATTATGGGTCTCTGATTCTTCTATTTTTTACGTTAAATTATTTCTAAATGAACTATACACATTATCAAATCACAATCATACAACAGTAGCCAAACCTATACACATTATCAAAATGAACCATACACATTATACAATTACAACCATACAATAATAGTCAAATCCATACACATCAAAATGAACTATACTCATTATGTAATTACAACCATACAACAATAGCCAAACTCATACACATTAAAATGAACTATACGCATTATTCGTGTATAACCATTCAACAGTAGCCAAACCTATAAAACCATACACAATTTACATTTGAATGATGTGTCCGGGTGGTGTTTCTTTGTAGAATGTTTGGTCCTCATCTTCTTCTTGTTCAAATCCGTTATAAATGATAAAAAAATGTAAGCTTTAAACGCATGCAATACAATCTACACAAATTGACGATAAATCCATACAATTTATAACTATAAAACTATACAAATACATATACATATACAATTACAACCATACAACAGTAGCCCAACTTATACACATTATCAAAATGAACTATACACATTATACAAACACAACCATACAATAGTAGCTAAACCCATACACATTTTCAAAAATCGTTTTCATAAACCCTAGATTCAAATTCTGATTAAACATCTTAATCGAACCCCAACCATTTAAACCATACACTTTCTAAAAAACCATATTTAGAATCAAAATCATGGTTCGAATCTCAATTTTTACCACAGTCAATGGGAATCCTAACCATATAAACCATACACTTTCCAAAAAAATGTCATTTGATGAGATTTAGTACCTAAGAAACCCTAAATAGTATAATATGACAATGGAAATCTAGTGAATGAGTTTCAAACCCATATGCACCGTACACTTTCGAAATAATCTCAAAATAGAAAACTTACTTTATAGAAGAAATCTCTGATCGGTTTCCAATATCCCACCGTCTTTTATATTGTTGCTGCAGTTTCCTTTTTTCAGATTTTGGGGTTAGGTTGATGATTTTGATGGAGAATCGAGTTCAAGAAGGGTGAAACCGATTACAAGTTTTCCTATTTTAAAGCTTGTCCATTGTTTGCAGATTTCTTGTTGCAGATTAGTGGAATCGAGTTCAAGATTCCTTGTTCATAGGTAAATGATAATGGAGAATGGGGGTTGAAGATGGTTGGAACCGTTTAGAATTGTTCCTATTTTGCAGCTCGTTGTGTTCTATATGGAATGTGCCGCAAATCGTGGGTTAATTAATTAGTGGAGATATGGTAGTTAATTAGAGGGGGGACATATAAATTTGAAAAAGAGGCATTTTGTTAATTAGTTTATCCAATTGGGGTATTTTATTAAATGCATGGGTGCAAGCATGAAACAGATATCTCATATGGGGTATTTATATAAAAAGCCCATCATATTAAAAGAACATGGGTCACATCACCTACTGGAATTCAAGACCATTCTCAAATTCATCCCATAATGTTGTGGGCTTTGATGGGTTCGGACCGGGCAGAACAAAATTTGAAAAGCCATTTTCCAAACTCAACCTGTACATTACGGGCTCGAGCGGGCATTTAGACCAACTATCATGTCTACTTGACTCACTTGTCTAGACTTCGTGTCCAAAATTGGCCAAATCGCTTCAAATAAGATTATTATTGTATGACTTGTCATTGGATGTGGGTTATACTTTATGGGATAAACGTATCAGATGATCCTAATTATCTAAGATATAGCGTTTTTTATTGGCTTAATGCATCTACACCCCCTGAACTTGTCCAAAAAGGGCTGTTGTCACCCTGCACTTTGAAATGTGATAGATAGCCCCATGTACTTGTCTAAAACGCGTCATTTTACCCCCTTGTGTTAACCTGGCTTGCTACGTGGATGACCATCAAAATACACGCACGTGAAGTATGTTGTGGAATAGAAAATGAATAAAAAAATCCATAACATTCAAATTCTTACCATTCAAAATCCCTAATATATGTTCTTCGTGTTCTTCAAAACTTCATCTCTATTCTAAATATTTTCTTCAACTAATCATTGTATCGATTCTTGACCCGTCATTTTCATCTTCTTGTTCTTGAAACTGATATTTTTATGAGGGGGGTAAAGTAACGCGTTTTAGATAAGTACAGGGGGCTATTTGTCACATTTCAAAGTTCAAGGTTGCAACAGCTCTTTTTGAACAAATTCAAGGGGGTGGAGATGCATTAAACCCTTTTTATTTGAAAGAGGAATTAAAGGAATCATGATTTGATCCATAACCATCCACATCCAACAATGTGAATGTATTAATTGAACCAAATCCTTTAAAAATTATGTGTAAAAATAATTAAAATTACTTTTATGAATTCATACAAGACAAAAGAAATTATTTTTTATGATTCACAAATCTATAATAGTTAATAAATTTAGGCTTAATGCGTCTACTTGTATCGGAACTTATCCTATAAAACCGATTGACCCCTGAACTTTCAAAGTGATCCCATAACTCTCTCAACTTTCAGAAAGTACATCATTTTGCTCCCTGAATGCTACGTGTCAACCTCTGATTGAAGGGGGAAAATTTGAAAAAATATATATTTGAAAAGTCCAACAAACATAAGCTGACACGTAGCAACCAGGGAGTACATTAGTGCATTTTTTGAAAGTTGAGGAAACTACGAAATCACTTGAAAGTTTAGGAGAGCGGTGGGTTTTGGGACAAGTTCAACTGGAGATGCATTAACCCATGCATTTATGATAGTGTTAGCTGCTTCCCAAGAAACGTGATAATAATTATTCATTTGTATACTTCCCGAGAACACACAAGTTAATAGGGAATCTTTAATAGATTGTGCATTCTTGAATTATGTGGCATGTATAATAGACTTTCATATTAATGATATGGTTTAGTAATAGACAAGACAATTTTAAATAAAAGGCCACATAAATTATCTATTTTGAGTGTAAATTGTATTTTTCAATAAAATAATAACACAAATATTTAACTTTTTAACTAACCAATTCTCTGATCAATAAAATATTATACAATTAATGACTCAATCTTCAATTTGATTGACTATTTGTAGAAGATCAAATGGACAATGTCTAACATTTAATGTGACACATCATATTAGAATGTTAAAAAATAGAACTTCCATAGGAGAGTTTTTTTTTATTTAAATATCTACTTTTATTTTTATATCAAGAAGTCTAATTGAATAGACAATGCTCTTATATTTCATAGAAAAGCAATTAAGTGAAGCCTAAAGATTGATGTAGTGCCAAACTTGTTTCTTGTAGATCATGATGATCGCATCATGGTTTTGAAGAACACAACAACAATTGAAGTCGATTTGGGAGACATCAATACATGTTAAAATTACAAATGACATCGTCAAACTATAGACTTGTTTGTCAATAAGCTGAACTGGGCCGAGCCTTGTTTTACTAAAAATACGATCATATCCAACCTACCCTAAGACACTTAAAGCTTTTTGAGGTATGGATTGGGTTGGACTTGCGTTGAGTTTGTTCTGAATTTTGAGTTTACTTAAGGAATTATATACATTTATTATTTAGATTTTATTACAAAATTACCATGTGTATGTATATATATGTATCCAATAAAATAGAAGTGTAACAAAAAATTAATTTAAATAGTAATATTTGAGCTAAACATTTGAAATAATATTACATTATAAATAAGAAATAATATTATATAAAAGAATGTGGGCGACCATTAATGAAATTTGAGACATTCCATGTATTTTGCGGGTTTTAATTAGACCTGTTCGTCGGGCGGGCCGGGCCGGGTTCGGGCCGGGCTTGACGGGCTTTTAACAAAAATCGCTATCCCAAGCCCGGCCCAAGCCCATAGTTTAGAACTTCGGGCCCGGGCTGGGCTCGGGCCGGGTTTACAAGATCATTCCCAAGCCCGGCCCAAGCCCGTAGATATTTTTTTGTTATAAATTTTTTTATTTAAACTAAATTGAAAAAATATAAAATAAATCAAAATATGCTTAAATTTTTAATATAATTGCTTTA
>CATIWQ010094117.1:0-10267 GCA_949673415.1 Euphorbia schlechtendalii | reverse complement strand
TATATTTATACATTAAATTTATAATTATTTTAAAATTTTATATTTTATCATATTAAACTTATATACTTGATTACAATAAATGTTACTAAATATTAAAGAGTTTGAGTAAACAATGCAATTATATGTAAATATTGAAAAAGTTTTGTCTTATTTTATATTTTTCTTATTTAGTTTAATAAAAAAATATTCATGAACTTGGACCGGGCTTGAGAATAAACTTATAAGCCCGACCCAAGCCCGGTTAGAGATCGAAGTTTTAAAGTATGGGCTTGAGCCGGGCTTGGATTAACGTTTTTAGTAAAAACCTGTCAACCCGACCCGAACCCAGCCTGACCCGTCCCGAAGAACATGTCTACTCTGTTGGCATCCCCAATGCAGCTAATTTTTTTTATTATCAATGAAAATAAACAAAACTATATTAACTATGTCAAATTATTAATATAACTAATTCAGTCTTTTCACTGTCAATGTATAAGCTTACATCCGAAGGGAAGGTGGAAAACAAATAGTTTGAGTACGGTGAAGCTTAGAGTGGTTTATGAAGTATAAATCTAAATTGGTAAATTACTATAAATGCTTGCTAGAAATGATAAATTCAGCAAGTTTTTACAAGAAAAATGACTTGATATAGTTAAATCACTCTAACATTATGTGACCGAGCTCATGAATTTTTTTTTTAAAAAGGAACTGTTTAGTTGTGCAAATTTGAAAATTTTAGTCTTTATATAGATTCTGCAAAATTATATGTACTATAATTTAGGCAAAGAATCAAACAATTCAATGCTAAAACCACACATGTTTCTTGTTCCTATAATTTGAGGGGTAGTCCACATGGAAAATTTAAAAAGAATATAATATAAATATCATGGTTTTCAGATCAGACTGGTAATTAAACCAATGAAGGTAGAAGATTATGGATTTAAGGTTCAACCGGATTAAATCGGTGATCGAATCGAATTTTCTTATAATATAATAATTAGTAATTTTTTAAAATTGATTTGACATATACATATAAGTTATACCTTGAAAAATATATTTTATATAAGTATTTCATATTAATACTTGAAATAAAAATGAAATAGAACATAATAAATTAAAATAATGTATCACAAATACTGAATATAGTTCAAATTAAATCATATTTAATAGATTATATATAAAAAAATTAATAAATTTGATTCATAGTATATGAAATTACATTAAAGAATAGATTTGTAAATTAAGAACTTTGAACACAATATATTAAATAAAAAAATATAAATTTAAATGAACAATTTAGAGTTGATTGATTTAAAAATTGTGTAAAAAATTTAAATGTCATTTGATTACATAAAAAATGTTGAAATTATAATTGGAAGCATAATTAAAGAAAATATATCCAAATATAATATATTTAAGAAGATTTATGCAATACATTAAATTAAAATTAAATATAATTTGTGTAGTTATTTTAAATCTAATATTTTATGATATAAAATTATAAAATTTGAATATAATGTCAATTAAATATAGTAGGCTAGTGGTAAAGTATATGTTCTTGATGTAAGAGGTTTTGGATTCAATACCCACCATCAACATATATATTTAATTTTATTAAAAATGTAACCCGGTGAACTGGTATTGGTTAAACTGCCAATTCTAGACTGTGTCAAAAATTACATAAAACCTGACCGGACCAGGCACCGGTTCCAGTCGAACCCGGACTGACCAGCCAATCCGGATTTCAAAACCATGATAAATATACTTTGAAAACAAAATTATTAAGAAATTATTCAGAAATAATGTATTTTAACTTTACACCAAACAATTATTGCAAACGTCCGAACATTATTATACCAAAGTTGAATAGAAAGTAAAAATAATTTGATTTTTTTTTTGTAAAAAGAATAAAGAGAAGCAGAAAAGGCTTATCAATAATACAAGTCTACTGGCTGTTGGGACCATTCTTTTTCTTATAAACAAGTACCAACAAATCTATTTATTAGAAAAATAATTTACTTTAAAGTCTTTATCTGTTAGTTTTGGTTTTTACCATTCTCTAATATATATTTTTCCTTAATATAATATTGTTTGCAGCCAAAGAAAAAAGAAAATAAACTAGAAGATGCAGTTTTTATGTTAACAAAAGGAAAGATCTCTGCTTCAAATGTATCAATAATGAGAAAAAAATGAGTGCAAAACTTCAACTTTCAACTCTCCACCTTACCACTTTTCCCTATCACTAACAAAACAAAAAGCGTAAACAACGAAAATTTTGGCAAATTCGAAAAACCCGAAACATGACCAGTTTTCTCTATGATCTGCCACCGATGAAATGGTGAAGAAGCACGCCAGCTGCAACGCTAACATTCAAACTCTCAACCGCCAAAAACGACCCGAACTCTTCCCTCGACGGCTCGAAACCTGTTTCTTGCGATCCAAGATTCCCACTCCCTCTAACCGCCACGTCACTAGGCATATTCCCCGGAATCATGACCAATTGACTACATGACCTCTCCACCAAGGGCCTCAACCCCGTCCCCTCGCTACCCAGAACGAGAATCGTCGGCTCGCCAGGTGGCACCTCGTTCAGAGGGACAGCCCTCGAGGAAACCGAACCCCCGATGACCCGCCACCCGTTTTCGGCCGACGATACCAAGAATTGCATCATGTTCTTGCAATACCTGAGCTCCGTTAGCTCGAGCGACCCCGCGCTCGCTTTGCTGACGACCCCGCTGAGCGGGGCCGAGTTTTTCGCGCAGAGCACGACCCCCGAAGCCCCGAAGAAGTAGGCCGACCTTATGATCGCGCCTAGGTTCTGGGGGTCGGTGACTTCGTCCAAAGCCACCCAAAGGGTAGTTTGGTCATTTTCGCCGACAGGGTCCAACCCCGTCACTTTGACCATCTCCAAGGGCGAGGCGTCGAGAACGAGGCCTTGGTGCGGGCGGTTCTCGACAACCATGTTGAGGTCGTGCTTCGGGATTTCTTTCACGGTCAGCCCGATTCTTTCGGCCGTTCTGAGCGCCTTCTCGAACCCTTTCTTGTCCTTCTTCTTCTTGTTGTTGCCACTAAGGTCTAACCCTTCTTGGACGTAAAGGGCGTAGAATTCTCGTCTACCGGCCGATAACGCGGCTAAAACGGGACCCACCCCGTAGACTCCTTCGCCGATCATCTTCGGTATGGATGATTCGGTGGCCTCTTTCCACGTCTTTCTCCCCCAATTTTCTTGCCTATTCCATCTCCGAGATTCAGGTTTTTCGAACCGCTTTTTGATCTTATCCCATCGAGGATCGTCGGGAACGTCGAATTCCTCTTCTCTTTCTCCTTCCTCTTCGATAATTCTACCATTATCATAGTCTACCGAGCCATTTCGGATTTCTCTATTTCTCGCGGCATAATAGCTTTTTTTGGGGGGGAAATTCCCCTCCAAACCCTTACGAAAAGATAGGGGATTTCTCAAATCTCTCCCGATTTCCGGCCTTTTCGCAGGCTCTTCCTGAGATGAGGAAGCAGTTTCAGCTGATTTCCCTTTATCTAACCTTCTAGCTGATTCTTCCCATAAAGAGCCAACAGTAACATTTTTTTCCCTTCGTTTTGGGGAACCTTTATCCTTGCGAGAACCTAACCAAGGAAGTGATTTTCCATCGAATTTTTCCGCTCTAACTCCATGGGAATATGAAGTTGAAAAACTTCTTATTCTTAATCCATTCCTAGGCCTGAACCAAATTGTTATACTTCCACCTCTAGCAGTGCTGCCAATTACAGTGGATACTTTTTGGGGTTTGTTAACGAATTCTAGAGGAAGTGTTGTAGAATAGACGAAATTAGGGTTTAACAGGGGTTTAAGATGAAACCCTAACGGCGAAAACTGGGGATTTCTAGGTTTTGAGGGAACCCTAAATAACATGGGAAATGCCTGGGATTTGGCTAAATTAGAGTACATTTTGTGCATAATAAGGTACAATTCTGCAGCTAAGTAAAGAAATTGAAGTCGAAAATAAGCTAAAAGATGATTATTTTGTACCGGAATCAAGCAGGGCTCAAAGCAATGAATTTATCGCGTTCCATAATCGCAGGCGCAGCAGCAAACAACGAGAACTTGTCCCCCAAAAACTCTTGAATCTGATATTATTTTGCGTTGAAATTGGGCCTAATGGGCTTTATGTCAATCTATGTTCTTCATGTTAAAAACTGATTTTGAAGTTTATTTATTTATTATAACTACTTAATTTTTTGGACGGTATTTATAACTAATTTGTACTCAATTCACTTCACTTGTAATCACTTCATTCTAACTATTGATTATTTCATTAATATAACAAATTCTTAATAAAGCAATGCATTTCATTATATTACCTTTTTTACTATTAGATCAAACTATGGATCATCAATATAAAGTAATAAATAGTAACAAAGTAAAAGTTAATTCATTCTATGTGGATTCATTTCATCTTGTGTTGTAGATGGACATAATAGCCATGTTATTTTGCGTCTAGCTGAAATCAACAATTTTGTATAAAATTAATTCAATTTTATTGCATTAAACGAAAATATGAATTAAGAACAAATGCTAAAATAAAATAAATTAATGTAGGTTACATTGACTTTGTTTTTTACAAAGTAAATTTTACTTTACCTCTTATCATAATTGCTTTAGTGATGATAAAGGGCATAATGGAAATTTTATTTATTTACAAATTCACCATAAAATTTATCAAATCTATAATGAGGAATAAAAACATTTTTTATGAATTTTGTAAATTACAGGGATTGATATCACAACCCTACTCTTTTTTTTTTCCAAGAACGTGGTGAATCCCAATCAAATACCACGTTTTTTTTACAGTGCACTCTTTTTATAATTGATTTTAAAATATAAATGGGCTGGGAACAGAAAGCCCAATTATCTTCCTAGTCAGTATTATTAGCGCCACCGCCATCGGGCCTCTTCTAAACCCTTTTTCACGCAACTTTGAAGCTAAAACCTAAATCAATTCTTATTCTTCGATTATTCTCCCTAGAAACCCTTTTCCTCCACCGGTAAACTTCAAATTTATCGATGGGAACCCCAGAAACCTCCCGTGAGCCATGTCCTGATCGTATTTTGGATGATATCGGCGGCGCTTTTGGCATGGGGGCTGTTGGCGGAGCCGCCTTCCATTTCATTAAAGGCACATACAACTCTCCCAGCGGCGCCCGGCTGATCGGCGGTACTCAAGCCGTCCGAATGAATGCTCCTAGGGTTGGCGGAAGCTTTGCCGTTTGGGGCGGGCTGTTTTCCGCCTTCGATTGCACGATGGTCTACGTTCGCCAGAAAGAGGATCCGTGGAATTCGATCTTCGCCGGCGCTGCTACCGGTGGATTTCTCGCTATGCGACAAGGTTTAGGTGCTTCTGCTCGATCCGCTGCTTTCGGCGGGGTTCTTTTGGCTTTGATTGAAGGGGCTGGAATCATGTTGAATAAGGTTATGAGTGCGCAACAGAGTATGCCTATCATGATCGATGATTCTGTTCCTGCTATGGCTGGTGGGCCTGGATATCCTGCCGGATTTCCAGGTCAGATGCCGAACCAGAACTCGACGTTTCCGGAGGCTCCGTCCACCAGTGGATCTGAGTCAGGCTCGTGGTTCGGTGGTTGGTTTGGTGGAGCAAAGAAGGAACAGGCTGAGAGTAGCGGAAGCAAGACGGAGGTTTTGGAGAGTTTTGATGCGCCGCCTGTGCCAAATTATGAGTACAAGTGAAATTTTTGAGGTCTGTTTTGAAGGTTTAAAGAAATATCCATATATTTGTTCTTAGGTCTTACATGTTTGTAATTGGTGGGCTTTTGAAGCTCCAAACTTGATGAACCAGAAGTTGTCTTCTCTAATTTTTGTCTATTTTCTTTTATTTTTCTGCAGCTACATTGATTAACCATGCCATAACACATATCAGTAGTAGTGTATAATAAGTTAGGTTATTTGTATTCATTGAACTTCATGCTCTTTTGTTCCTTTTTTTAACTTTTTGCTAACTTTGGCCATTTTTGATATACCGATGCTTACATGTGCATTTTGATTCATGTTCTCGGTGTGCAAGAGCAGAATGAAAGAAGGGTTGCATTTAATATAGCTCTAGTTTGGTTTTTTCTATTAATCCTACGATCCTGCTTGTTATATTTAGGAGGGTTATTCAAGACACAACAATACCATGATGGATTTATATTAGTAAGACTTTATGATAGCTGTGTGCAAGATACTATCAACTTTTATATGTCTGTGTATGTGAGGGGGCATTTCGACAAGATGTAGACATTGCTCTAGATAGTACGGAAACGGACACCTGTAAACGCTATTTTTTGAATTAAATGGCTAGGAAACTTGTCAAGTTTCGGCTTCCGAAACAAAAACGAAACGGGTAAACTCCAGTGTAGGACTTTCTTTGTTACCTAGACATTGCTTAAATGAACTACTAAAACTGTATAACCGTTTGATTGGTGTCGGTGTGTTGCATTAATAGTCAAGTATCCCAAATGTTTCCATTATGAAGTTATGCATTGGTGTCAACTAGTGTTATGCTTGGTTATTCTTCTTGTGTGATTTGTTTGCATACATGCTTTCAAGATCTAATTCTAAGAAACTGTCTTTTCTCGGTATGTGTCTTATGCATTTAGAAATCCTGCATTTTAAAATTTTGCTTGTATGGTTTCATCTTTTGTGGTGCAGTTTTCTAGTACAACATTCAAATCCGAGGCAACAAATTAGAGTCTCTGATGCACTTTTTCCTTAGGGCTTTCAGTGCTGTATGTTGCCGATATGAAAATGGGTGCTAGATTCTAGCATGGCTTTGTAATTTGTAAGGCATGTGCATTCAGATGTTCCCACATATGGTTTGCAAACTACTTTGCTGTTCTCCATATCCATTTCTTGTATGTTCTAAGTTGGACATTTATCTTTGTTATTTTGGGACAAACAACTTAACCTTTATGACATTACCATGGCTGACAATGTTGAATCATTCAAAGCTGAGCTGTTGTTATCTAATTGGTCAGTTCAGTCTTTGTTTTGCCATTTTGCTTTTTTTCTCTTTGGTTGAAAAAATTGTATATGTTGACTGCTACAGTTATTGTCTGTCTTTGTATCTTTATTCGTGTAAGAAAATTTTTGAGTTATGTCGCTTCACAGCCTATAGTGGAGAAATGGACATCAACAGAAAGAAATGAATGGACAATATCAAGAGTTGAGCTAATGGCTGTAATTCAAAGAGATGCCCTTTTGAGTTTTCCCTTTCCTATCCAAATCTCTCACCATCTATTCACATACCACTCCCAATTCAATTGACCCTTTTCAGTCTTCTCTTCATTTGCTCAATGGCTGCTTACACTGCCACAGCCCCTGTCAATCCTTCCACCACCCGAATCGGTTGGATTGGCACCGGTGTAATGGGCCGATCGATGTGTGGCCACCTCATCAAAGCCGGCTATACCCTAACTGTCTTCAACCGAACCCTCTCTAAAGCCCAGCCTCTCATCGATATCGGCGCTCGCCTCGCCGATTCCCCCCTCGCCGTCGCTTCCCAATCGGACGTCGTTTTCTCGATCGTAGGGTTCCCCTCCGATGTCCGCCACGTGATTCTCGATCCTGCCGTTGGATGTCTCAGCGGCCTCCGCCCTGGCGGAATCCTCGTCGACATGACCACGTCCAACCCTTCCCTGGCTTCCGCGATAGCCGTCGCCGCGGCTACCGGTGGTTGCTGCTCGATCGACGCCCCAGTCTCCGGCGGCGATCGTGGCGCTTTGAACGGAACTCTGGCGATTTTCGCCGGAGGGGATAGAGCGGTGGTTGATCGGCTGGGTCCTTTGTTTGCCCTAATGGGGAAGGTTAGTTACATGGGGGGGCCAGGCAAAGGGCAATCGGCTAAATTGGCGAATCAAATTACGGTAGCGTCCACGATGGTTGGTTTAGTTGAGGGGATTGTGTATGCTTATAAGGCCGGATTGGATGTGGAGTTGTATATAAAAGCTGTATCCACTGGTGCTGCGGGGTCTAAGTTACTTGAAGCACATGGGCCTCGGATATTGAAGAGGGATTTCGAGGCGCGGTTTTATGCGAACCATTTTGTGAAGGATTTGGGGATTTGTTTGGTGGAGTGTCAAAAAATGGGTCTTGCTTTGCCTGGGTTGGCTTTGGCTCAACAGCTTTATTTGTCCCTAAAAGCTCACGGGGAGGGCAATTTGGGTATTCAAACTCTTATTTTGTCACTGGAGAGGCTTAACAATGTTTCTCTGGATAATCTTGCTTCTTTGAATTCTGCAGTTTAACTTGGTAAATAATTTCTGTGAATTTGATTCTTGAATTTTCACTTGTGCTATTTTATGAAGTGCTTTTGGCCTTATTGTTGCACTTTTTCCTTGGTGTGTTCGGTGCTGTATATGAATGTGGGTGCTAGATTGCTTTTGTAATTTTATGTTCATTGGATCTGCTTATAAGTCTATTGATGTGGATGTCAGTTGCTACACTTTATCGACTTATTGTTTGTTTGTAGGCAATGGGAGAGTTGTGCATATAATACTGTCATGTACTCGTGAGCGTTACGAAATGCTATGGACATGACTTTCTGATGTTAAGGGCGGATTTGGGGTTACCATTTTCTTGCTTTCCACATGTTTCCGGGGAAAGTGTGAGGGTTTTCCACATGTTTAAATAATTCATAAGCAGTGATGAGGGTTTTTTTTTTCCTTTTACTTAAGGCTACACTCTTTGAATACTTGTACTCAAGGTATCTCAACATGGCATCAAAAACTTGTTCTCCTTAGAACTTTTAAAATGTTTTCGTAGGTACCTAAAGTTTTGAAAAAATGTGTGCTTTTTAACTCCTTTTATCCTATGTGGCATTTTATTCTATGTGGCATCCTACATTGTATTTATTGAATATTGAGATGCTTGTTGACTTGATTAATTTGTTAAAAAAAATAAAAAAGGTAAATATTTTCCCAGCCAAGTGCGGGTCAGCCAGTCCTCCTCAAAGGTTATTTTCTTAGCGTCTCATCTCTCTGGTATGGTTGATTCTAGGGCTATAACAGCTGCTCTTTTGATAAAATCCGGCAGAGGCATCGACGATTGCATCAGACAACAATGGAATCGGCGACACTCCACAATCCACACTAGCCGATTAATCTCAATATTCTCCATTCATATTCATTTTCGTTACTTTATCTTTTAATCAACTTTGAAACTTCAACTTATTTTGAATTTTTTGCTATTTGTGTCTGCTTGTGCCATTGTTGAAGGTAATGGGTTCTCTTTTCTGGTATATTCTTTTGTTGTATACATGCTTTTGATGATAATGCAATTATGAGCTTCCCTTTCCATCTTTTGATGATTCGTTGTTGAGTTTGTTTAATCGTGATAACAGTCTTTGATTGATAACAAAAACTACTATTTTAGCGATTAAGTCGTAGCAATCTTTTTTAAACTAATCATAGTTGATAAAAACCTAACATAATTATTCAAATTACTTAAAACGGATAAAGCATCCATTTACATTTCGTTGCTTTAACCACGATAGAATTTCAAGGCAACTCCGGTTCTCCTCTTCCTTCCAATAGAGTGTTTCGGTCAATAATTATTTGTCCCAATGCGGGTAGAAGAAAACAACCATCTCCAAGCTTATTACCATCACCAAACACACTAGCATCTATTTGACAGGTGTTCCATCCTTCTATAATATTTATTGAAATTGTAAGTGTTACTCCATTTAAACTAACAATTCCTTTTTTCATTATTTGTGAGTTTTGCCATTCCAACCAAAACCCCACCCCATAATTGCACACCTGCAAAGTCGACTTCTCCACTTGTTGCCACAATGAATTGTTTCGTCCGGACCATAATGGCCAAACAACATGCTTCCTTTCTCAACCTGATCAGAACGACAGTGATCACCAACTGCTCATCGTTGTAATATGGTTCGGCCTGGCTACACTTTTTATATATTCAATTATGTATGCAAAAATTCAAATATGATCATCACTATTGGGAACATGTAACTACCGACTAATATATACTTTTTCCCATGTTTACGAATAGTTCTATTGTATTAAACGTCTAGTTGAATCTGACTGAGTTTATTAAGATGAACTGTTCCAATGAAAATGATAACTCGTCTAATAATACTTTTTTCATCTATAAGTATAATAGTTATTTACCTTTTTTTCCTACAAATGTTTATTTTTACCAATTTATTATCGACAACTTTGCATTTTTACATCGAGTTATTACCTTCTCTGGTTTTTTTAAGAATTACATTTAATTATT